>VZRX01018964.1:125299-203025 GCA_013398075.1 Notiomystis cincta | reverse complement strand
AGGGCTCTGCACACAGGGGTGTCACACAGGGCTCTGCACACAGGGGTGGCACCAAGGGCTCTGCACACAGGGGTTTCACTCAGGGCTCAGCACACAGGAGTGTCACACAGGGCTCAGCACGCAGGGGTGTTACTGAGGGCTCAGTACACAGGAGTGTCACACAGGGCTCAGCACGCAGGGGTGTTACTGAGGGCTCAGTACACATGGATGTCACACGATTCAGAACACAGGGGTGTCACCAATGGCTGAGCACTCACAGGTGTCACTTGGGGCTCAGAGCACACATGGATGTCACACAGGACTCTGCACACAGGGGTGTCACTTGGGGCTCAGCACACATGGATGTCACACAGGGTTCAGAACATGGGGATGTTGCTTGGGGCTCAGCACACAGGGGTGTCACAGAAGATTCAGAACACGGGGATGTCACCAGGGGCTCAGCACGCTCAGGCAATGCTCAGGGCAGTTCCCACTGGCCATGCCGTGCTGCTGGGCTCAGGGCCAGCCCCTGGGGGCCTCTGTTTGCTCTCAGAGGTGGTGTTGACCTTCAGGCTGTGCCAGGTGTTTGGCCTTGTGTGCATGCTTTGTCTGGCTTTCCTCTCCTACTCCTGGCTGTTTGCAGTCTCCCATGGGAGAAGAAATCCTCCCAGATCTGCTCCCCCCTGGGGCTTTTGCTCTGCTTTAACTCTTTCTTGGTTGGAGGCCATGGTTCCTTGCTTGCCACACAATTGTGTCCCTCACTGAGCAGGACCAAGAGGCACCAGCCTGCAGAACAAAATAACTGAGTGATATATTCACTTTTGCAATTGAACATGTCTGCACAGGGTCTTTACAAGTTGTCTCTGCCCCATCCCTGCTGGTTGCTCTCAAAGTGTTCATTACCAAAGTTTTATCAACCAGGACAAACAGGAGCAAAAAAAGCACACTTTGTGCAGTCCTACAGATGAACACAGAGGAGAGCCAAGGAGCTCACAGCTTTCCAGCCCATCTGAGACCCTTTGGTACAGCAGCCTCTCTCCCCCTGTGCAGAGCCAGTTGGGGCATTTGCCCTGCTCTGTGTCCTTCGAGAAGTGCTCAGGATGCTGCAGAATCCAGCTTGGTCCTTCTGCCAGCTGTTGTGTCAAGGAAAGTGTTGAAGTCATTGTCTGAGGCAGGAAAGAAATGTCTGTTTTGTGGTACAAGCCCAGGTCTGTCCCCTGCAGTGTCCTTCCTGGTCACATCCAGGCAGTGCTCAGCAGCGTGCAGGGGAGGGTCTGTGGCTGCTCCCTGCCTCTCCAAGGCAGGGGGGATGGTGGGATTTACTGAGATTCACTGGGATTCACTGGGATTTACTGGGATTCCCTGGGATTCCCTGGGATTCCCTGGGATTCCCTGGGATTCACGGCCTGTGGGCGCGAAGCCACAGCCTCCGCCGCAGACCTGGGAAGAGACAGTGTCCATCAGTCCCAGGGCCCCCTGCCAGCTCACCATCCCACTCCTGGCTGTGCCAGGGCCTGGCTCCCCTCGGGATGCTGGCAGGATACTCACGGTAGAGGCGGTGGGCGGTGGGGACCAGGCCCAGCAGGAGGAGCAGGACAGCAGTGGCCAGTGGGATCCAGACCAGGGGACTGCAGGGACCTGGACAGGGGAGAGGACTCAGCACCTGGCACCACCCTGCCCTGGCAGCTTTGGGGATGGAGTGTGGGGTGGGAAAGGGAGAGAAGCAAGGCAGGTCCTCAGGATGTGGAGGGTGTGACCGTCACCCTGGGGTATCCTTTGAAGGATGCATTACAGAATCACAGGATGGGTCAGGCTGTGAGACCACAGTGGATCATCTGCTCCAGCCTTCCTGCTCAAGCAGGGTCATCCCAGAGCACGTGGCACAGGATTGTGTCCATTTTGAATGTTTTTGGTAAGGGAGACTCCACAACCTCTCTGGGCAGCCTGTTCTGGTGCTCAGTCCCCCTCAGAGTAAAATGGCATTGCAGGGAGCTGAGCTCTGAGGTCAGGATAACCTAAACTGAAACACATCCTGGCCCTACACCCACGGATATCCCAGGGAACCCCTCCTACAGGCAGAAGTCAGCTCTAGCCAGGGCAGTGGGTCTGTCTGGACCCAGACACCTCTCCTGCAGAGTGACACTGTGCTTGCATCCCAGGGCAAACCCCAGCTGAGCCCTGGGCACCCCCAGAGCTCAGCAAACCCCTTTTACCAGGCAGCCTGAGCTGAGACACAGCCCTACCTTTCCTGCTGGCATCTTTGCTTTTGGTTATCCAGGGCACAGGCTCTTTGGACACCGGTGTCTGTGTGGTATTTGGAGGCAGAGGCAAAGCATCAACTGGGGGATAAGGAGGAAAAGAGGATGGTCAGTGTGGCTCTGAGTGCAGCAGGGATCTCCAACAGCAGGGAAGAGGAGCTGGAAACTTTGGGGCTTGGAACAAACCCCATTCAGTGACCCCTGCAAAGGGCCATGTCACTCAGAGGGTTGGGAGCCTGACCTGAGCCTCTCAGTGGCCACAGAAGTTACCAAGAGCTTTAAAAAGGGTTAATAAAGCAACATACCAGGCAGAAAAGGGGAGAAGGCTAAGGCAGGGAAACTCCCAAACTTGCTTGAGTGATATTTGCTGCCAAGCATTCTCATCAGCATTGCACAAAATCATGGGCAGCAGGAGATTTCAGCAGCACTGGAATGTTCTAAGGGATCCCTGGATCTTTTCCTTATTCAGATTACTCTAATCTATGCTCAACATTTGATTATTTTTCTTTCTGATAAAATGAGGGCAGGATTTATTAGGATGTGTCTGAATTACAATGGAACACATTCATTTCTGAGTAAAGTTGGCCAGGAAAATATCCCAGAAATGTCATTAAATAGCTGTTCTGACTGATCAAACCGCACTTATTCAAAATTTTAGGTGATTGAAAACTATTTTTTTTTCTCTTTCTATCCAGGATGTAAATTCCTACAGAAACTACCATTCTTTTGCATGAAAAGATGAGACATAGGGGCCCTGGCATTTTTCTGGACAACTTCTCCCTTACACTATAACAGGCTTAAAGAAAAGAACTTAAAAACAATTTGTTTTATCATGAGAACTAAAAGGAAAAAAAGAAAATATCCAGCAATATCATCCCAGAGCACCTGCTGCTGTTTACTTCTTAATTGGTGTCCTTGATCAAACTAAATTTCAAGCCTGTTTTTCACATTTTGCTCAGAGATATGTGCCCAGTTGTTAAAAAACAATTCTTCTTTATCTTAAACCAGCTTTTCTCTGAGTCTGCAGGAATCCAAAAGGGATTTCTCATCCAGTTCAAAGTACAGAGTATATTTGCAAAAAAACCCAGAAAAACTGGGACACTGGGTCTACTTTAGAGTCAGAAGCTGTAGCAGCATTTCAGTTAAATAAGTTATTTGTATCTTAGTTAAATAAGTTATTTGTCTCCCTAAAAGTCTGCAAAAATAAAGGCTGAATCCCACTTCAAATACATTAGTTTTTCTGCATCAACTACTGCTCTGTGCTCCAAGGGAAAATGGGCTGAAAAGAGCTTCTGTATGACCCATAAGTGTGTAAAGCCTCTCTTCCCCAGTGCCACCTGCAGAAAGCTCTGGTTTCTGTTTGGATCTCCCCAGGGACAGTGGGTTGTGAGCTTCGAGGAATTAATCCCATTCCAGTATTTTTTGGGAAGGGTGGTCTGGAAAGCCGCCCTCAGATCCACCCCAGAGATGTGAGGGGTGATGAGGCCTCGATGCTGCTCCTGTCACTGGGAGTGAGGGTCAGGAAGAATTAGGGCATGGAAGGACCTGTGAGCTGAGCAGGGCACTCATCCAGCCTCTCATCCAGAGTACAGCAGGCAGTGAGAAAAGCACAGGGCATGGCAGTGTCAGGTCTTCCCACAGAAATCCTAAAGCACTGGGACCAATGCTGTGCTCGAGGCATGCCCACAGCAGAGCAACTGCTGGTGGCAAAAGGACTACCACATGCAGCTGACCTAAAATTTAGCTGTTTTCTGTATTTCCTCCTTTGCCCAGCCTCAGAGATCTCTTCAGAAAAAACCCAGAGCATCTCAAAACTGGGAAGAATCTACCAAAACTCATCACCCCTTACCCAGGGCACCCCATCACAGCCTGCTGGTGGCACATTTCGGATGCCCAAGGGTGCTGCTTACCCACACTGAGCTGTGTCCCACTGCCCAGGAAGAGCTGGGAGGACTGGGCGACGGAGCAGAAGTAGGTGCCGCTGTCTGAGGGATGGAGGTGGCTGATGTGCAGGCTGTAGGAGCTGTAGGACCTGGCCTGATGGACACTGAACTTGTGCTGGCTCACGTTTGTGCCGTATGTGGCTTTGCCCAGGGCGTTGGAAAACACCAGGAACTCGAAGCGCTGCCTCTCCGGGCTCCAGCGGTACCAGTAGAGCCCCCTGTGCTCCTTCTTCAGCTCACAGAGGATTTCGGTTCTGCTGCTGGTTTGGGTCAGAATATGCTCTGGAGTCTGGGTTAAAAGTAGACTTGTGTAAAAACCTAAGGGAAAAGAGACAGAAATACACAGTTACTGTTTTAATTTCATTCTTTTTCTTTCATGCTGAGTACAGATTTTCTTTATGGGCTTAATAAAATCACATGGACACACAGACCAGGGCATCACACGAGGGAGAAACAGGAGGATTTTCAGCAGGATGCTCCCATATTCCCTCAGAGGCCTTTTTGGTTTTCCCAGCTATTTTTTGGTCAAGACAAATTATACAGGCAGAGTTTTCTCTGTAAACACTCATCTAGGGAGGAGGCTCACTGGCAGGGAGAGGGATGGAGGGATGGTTTTGAGGGTGTCCTTGGGGCTGTATGTGTAGGGAAGAGCCTCCCTGCCTGCTTCTGTGGATGCCTCTCTCCTGCCCTCCTTACTTTTCTCATTTTTCAGACATTTCACCTCTCTTTCAACATAATTTTTTGGTGCCTCATAGTTAACAAATTTACCAGGTTTTTCTCCTAACAGATACAACACCAATAAGCAACTCAGGGGTAGGAAAAAAGACCCAAAAATGTGCAAACCATCTCAAAACGAGCCAATTTTACATTAGTTTTCAGACAATAATATTTTTCAAAGGAATTTTAAGCCATGGGGAAGGAGAGGGAGTGAGGAGCAGCGGTGGGGTTCAAAGCTTCGGTTTGGCATCGCTTCACCCTGTTTGGGCTTTGCAGCTTCTGTGGAAATTATCTAAGCCTTGTTTGGCCCAGGCAGATGTGAGGGGTGTCTGTGTGAGCGAGGATGTGTCCTTGTGGAAAGGATAACAGGTAACTTGTGATCCTTGCTGTTCAGCAAACAGTCCTGCAAAGCTGCAGATCCCCCGAGCCCGAGTGAAAAACAGCCCTCTGAAGATAAGGATGCTCCCGCTTCCCCCGTCTCTTTCCCAGGCGTGTTTTAAAGCTGTGCAGAAAGCTCAATAATACTTGTTTCTTGTCTTTTATTTTACCTTAAAATGTTGCCTTTCTTTCAAAGTCCCCAAGTTGCTTACAGCAGGTTTTGCAGCCTCATGCAGCCCTGCGAACCCAGTGGGGTGGGGATGGGTTGGTGTGACCCGAGAACTTCTAAAGCCATCCCTGTGGCACAAGGTCCTGATGTCCCCCATGTTCCCCATGGGACAGGCAGAGGAGAGGGCTCTGGTGACTGACAGGGGTCCAGAGCCTTCTTCTGTCCCCACACCAATGACCCCATTGCTGTCAGTGCTGCAGAATACTAACACTGTAATGCTAAAATTCGAGTGTTGCACAGCAGCTGCAGCATTTCACCACATTCTGTAGCTCTGTGGCAACATCAATATCTTCTTGTTATTAAAATACACAATTTCCATGTTTCAGAGCATAATTATCTTAAATTTTGCTCTGTTAAATACCCATGTGTTATTTTTAGGGGATGAAATGTGTGTGGCCATGGGGCAGGAGGGTTTCAGGGTCTCCTTGAGTGCCCTGAAGTCTGTCTCTGCTGGGCATTGGGAACATAACTCTCCATGAAAAACTTTTCCCTGACCTCTTGGAGACACTGTAAGAAAAGTCAGAAAAGATAAGAAGAGATCCTGGAAGACCTCAGCTCAGTGTCAGTGGTCAAGCTAGGGGTGAGCTGGGATGGAGACAGAGCAGAAAATCTCGTCCTCATTCATAACTTCAACCCCAAAACCTCTCTGTTCCCTTTCCTGGTGTATATTGCCTGAAGCTTGGGCAGTCATGGTGCTTGGCCAGACCAGCCTGCAGCACCTTAAAAATGATCCCTCTTCCCTGTGCATGTGCAAAGCAAACTCTCATTTATTGAGGTTTTCTCCACGGGCTCCCCACGGTACAGACCTGTAAGGCAGAATGGTTTAATAACACACCAGTTCCAGCTGGGGCCCTTGGGAAGTCTTCAGTCTTTGGATGATTTGGAAAGTTTGATGGGATAGAAAATAGAATAGAGTAGAATGGAATAGAACAGAATATAATACACCATTTCAGTTGGGAGGGACCCACAGCAAGCACTGGTCCTGCTTCCAGACCAGTTTAGGGCTGACCAAAAGCTAAAGCATGTTATTAGTAGCATGATCCAAAATATTAACAGCAAGATCCAAAATATTAATAGCATGATCCAAAATTAAGTGGCAATAGGAAATAACATCCTGTAGATCTATGCTGTGATGGGATATTTAAACTTCCATCACACAGCTGCTGTGCAACACATCCCATGAGCTGGAGTGGGGTGGAGGAGAGGCTCCAGCATGATTTCAGGTGCCCTCAAGCCTGGAGAGAGGTGTCCCTCTTACCTGGGATCTGGAGGCAGATGCAGAGATGGAGCCACGGCTGGGCCATGGTGCGGGCTCGGGGACGGAGGGGTTTTGTGCCAGCTCCCCCTTTCCACTCAGTGTCACCTCTTGGTGGCAGGGCTGGCTTCACCTCAGGAAGTCCTCACCCCTCTCTGAGCAGATCTCTCACCAGCAGCTGCCAAAGAGCTTCTGCCACAGCAGCCCCTGGAGCCTCTCAGCCTGGCAGCTTTTTCTGCACCGAGCTCCAAATCCAGGAGTGCACCAGGGCAAAGGCCCTGTGCTCTTCTCCACCCTTTAGAAAAATTAAAAAAAGAAAAATCACTCATTTTTGGTTATGATTTCTTCATAGTTCATCACCTAGTTATTTCTCCTTTTTTTAATCTACTTTTGTACTATTAAAAAATTACAAATGTAGGACCATGGCCTTAAAAGCAGGAAAGCATGAATTTTGGCTGATTTTTTCCCTATTGAAATAAAAAAGCATTCAAAACAAGGAAAAGATGCAATTTATTCTGTGGGGTTGTTTTCTTCAGCAGAATTTATAGCAGGAGGTGTTTTTCTCTGGAAAATGCTGAACACCAGACCAACCCAACATAAAGCAGAGATGTGAGGCATCACAGAAAGCTTTGAAATCAAGAGCAAGAAACCTCAAACAAATGTGTGGCTGAAAAACCACAAAAATGAGGAAATTCTGCTGGGGCTCCCCACCTTGCAGCATGTGCTGCTTTGGTAGCTGTGACAGCATAGGGCTCATAGGCAGAAATATTCAAATGATAAAATATCAGAATGACTTTGAAATATCTGTGAGGAAGAGGTTTGAAGCACTTGGGGTTTAGGATTCAAAGACAAATACAAGATGTGAAATTACAGAGATGAACTGGTGTCAGCAGCCTTCAATATTTTCATATTTGGGAAAAAAATAGAAATTATTTATTATTTTTATTTAGTTGCTTCCCTCTTGGCTGCCAAGTGAGATTCAGTTTTCTTTTATGTCCCCATCATTGTAAAAACCTGTGGTTCTTACAATGCCCCAGCATCTCCCCAGAAAGGGAAATCTCACATGGGGGCACTGAGAAACCTCCCCCAGGGTTGAGCTGGGTGATGAATAGGAAAAACAATATTGCATCTTGTACACTGTAAGCTTTTGGTCCATTTTGTACCAGAACTTTCCATGCTGCTGTAACACATCCTCTCCCCATTTCTGTTTAAATTAATTTCCTGCTCAAAGTGGTTGCTAACTGCAGAAGCCTTGCCACAAAGGGCTCATCTGCTAAACTTTAGGGTGGGCTGAATCGCTCCTTTCCTGGCAGAAGAAGGCAATTTTAGTGTTTTCAAACCCACTTCGGTGCTTTTAAGCTCTTGTTTTTAGGGCTGAGCCCTCGCTGTGGGTTGCAGCAACACTTGCCTCTGCTGGCCTCACCTTCTGCTCATCTGTCCCCTTCTGTTTCACATGACTCCTAGACTTGGGCCTCCCCAAAATGAGGTGAAACACTTCTTTTTTTTGAGGTGGAGGGGGGCAGGATGTGCTTGATGCAAGAAATGCCACTGCAAGTGAATTTTCCCTTTATCCCTGTGGTGAAGTCTGAGCTGAGCCCAACATCCCCAGCTGCTGCAATTGCTGCATCCCTCTTTTCCCACTGCTCCTGTCACCTGGAGCATCTTCTGGTTTTATGGTCAGGATAAGAATTTTTCCCGGAGGTGCTTTTGCCATCATTACAACTTTGGATGTGGGGATGTTACAGTGGGATGATTCCCCAGGACATTATAGCAGCTTTAGAGAAAGCAAAAGGAATATATGAAATGTAAAAGCTTAGTGTACTAGAATACGGATTAAATGCAATTTTTTTTTTTTAAATTGCTGTTTATAGACAGTGGAGCTGTTTACCAGTGGCCAAGCTGTTCTCAGGACTGGCTGTTGCTCCTACAAGAAAACATTTTGGAGGAGAGATACCTTTGTCTGGCAGCATATCACCAACAAAAATCAAAGCACTGTGTGAACGTGCAGGAGACAGCTGCTGTTTGTAACATCCCCACATTGTTTGGGGCTGCAGTCCTGGGAAGAAAAAAGGGGAGGAAAGAAGGGTGCAAGTTGGTCTTATCTGTTCACACAAGCAAGATTTGTTGGTGACCTTGCTGGGGAACAGCAGCTCCTGATCACGAGTGTTTGGCTCACAGCTGGGCCATGTTGGGGGGGCATTGCTGAATTTTGGTGTATTTCCACTATTTGGCTGCATAATTTCTAGGGGAATTTTGTTCTTTTTATGAAATTACAGAAAGCTATCCCTGTCCTCAGCCCAGCCTGAGCCCTTCCTAGTGGGAGACAGTCTCTTCTTTTTTCCAGCCTGCATCCTGTCCACCTCATCACTCTGAGATTCATTGCTGGTGTTTTCACTAGCTTTTTCTTTTTTGTATTTTTTACTCTTTCTTTTCCCTCTGTGATGAGTTTCCTACAGCAAAGTGTTTGTTTTGGGGGACTGGAGCAAAGCACTGGGGTAGAACAGGGTTTACAGCCAAGAAGCAGGACCTGGCTGGGTTTAATCTCTGTTAAACTCCCATGTTGCAGAGGAGGTAATTGCAGCTGGGCTGTAAATGCCAGGCTAGAGAAAACAGCTACCATAAAAATAGGGAAAAATTAATTCTCTCTGTGCTTTTGAGGCTAAAAGGACTGATTTTGGGGGTCAGGGAAGGCTACTCAGCCTCAAGCCCAGTCCAACACAGCTAGTACTACAGTATGTAGAAATAAGGGGTCCTCTGGGGGTAAAGGGGTGCAGGATTCAAACTCCCTGGGGCCCAAGCAGCCATGTGTCAACATTCTTTTTCCTTTTTTAATTTTTTAAATGGTTTTATTCTAGTGGAGGGTTTAGCTTCTGGAGTATTTCATTAGAGGTAAAAGCTGTAGTGAAAATGACAGCATTTTCACTGAGTAAGATGATTGGTACCCTTTTCTGAGTGTAATAGCAGAAAAAAACCTCCCAAAGCAAGTGGGTCAAATTTTCTGAACTGCTCCAAGCTATGACGTGGTTTATAGGGTGAGGCTGGGGGATCAATGTGCTTCTGCAGGTGCAGATTTACAGCTGTAATTCAGCTGATGCAATATCACAGTGGAGGCTCCTGACATGTCATGGGGTAACCCCAAGGTCCATGTCAGTGTATTATGAGCTGGACTGTGGCATGGAAAAATGCTGCTTTTAAAGACCAGGTGCCAAAATGTATCTAAATGATGAATTGTTTGAATTTTCCTGTCATTTTATCCCTCCCTGGCAAATAGATCTGTGCTTAGGGGGTGGTTTGGCAGGACTGTATTTATTACAGGTGTCAGGTGTGAGCCCCATGTGTGATCTCCTCACAAACCCCAGGTGCTAATGGGATGTGCAGTAAATGAGGGGGCCATAGGGGGATTTGGAAGGGTGGATGCTGAGAGGACAGGCTCCAGCTCTCCCTCTTCAGGACATTTGGTGCAAGCAGAAGTTTAATGTGAACCATGACTAATCCTGGACTTCCCTCAACAGATAAGGGACTCTGCAGGTGCTGCTGTGAGATCTCAGCCTCCCTAATCAGTGTTGAAAAGGATAAGGAAAGACAAGGAAAGTGTCCTTGGGAAGGCAGCACACGGAGGAGGGAAAGCCACCAAGGAAGTAAACACAGGTGTCATCGGTCCCAAACAACAACCTGCCATGGCTATAAAAATCAGCGGGCTGAGACGTCGTGATCACCCTTACCTTAAAGGCGCCAGATCTGCTGAACTTCTGCAGAGATCGTCTTCCAGCTCCTGGGACTGCCGGAACACTCAGCCAAGGATTGGTGAGATCTTATTACCGGGCTCCTACTCCGTCTCTCCTTTGCCTCTCCCTCTCCCGCATCCCTTCCCCGTTCCCTGCCGGGAGCCGCTGCCCCGCGGCAGCCGCCGGCTCGGCCGCGGCCTCCCGCTCCCACCTTCCCCTTCCCTTGAGCCCAGGCTCGGTATCCCCCCAGGGGCTTTTCGGAGGGGTGGGCCACAGCCTTGCTCTGCGGAGGGTTTGGCAGTGCTGGTGTGTTATGGTAGTTTTGCCCTGAGACAGAGCCGTCTCAGATCTCGTGCCCTTCACCATGATGAGCGACATCGTTAGCAGTTGGAAGCTGGAGCAGTTTGTGCTCCAGAAGTGTCTCCCCCCAATCTGGTCCCCAGGGTCCTTCCAGGGCCCAGATGCGTACCAGCAGCTCTGCCAGCAGTGGGAGAGCTGGTCGGAGGAGAACAAAAAGCCCAAACCCACAAATAAGTGTAAGAAGCGAGCGGCTTTGCAGGGTTTGCTGATGGTAGGCAGGGAGTTGTCCAGATTGCTGAAGGAGGCTCTTGAGAATGTGCAGACCTTGGAGCAGGCCAAGGAGGAGCTCAAAATGCAGGTGGACAACCTGCGGGCAGAGGTGCAGGGTCTGTGCGGGGACTCCCTGCGGAGCGCCGTGGAGATCACCCGGCTGGAAAGCAAGCTGGGCTATGAGAAGCTGAAAACGGAGGAGCTGAAGAAGGAGGTTGGCAAGTGGATCGGGGAGACCCACGATGCGCAGAGCGCCGTGCGGGCCGTCCTGCAGGACGTCCAGCGGGACCGGGGCGCTGGCCCTGATCACAAGGTATGCCATGCCAAGATCCAGGAGCTGGAGGCAGAGCTGGGGGTGTCAAGGGGCATAGTGGCCGCCATCAAAGGTAAGAGGACCCCGATTGGGAATGGCGAGGGGGAGGACTCCCTGGACCCGCACCCGCTCCACTACGATTATGAGGATGATGTGTGGGGTGCCAACGGCCCCACCAGGCCGTCCCCCTACGCTCCTCTGCGGGAGGAGGTGTGCCAGCTGCAAGTAGGGGAGGTAGAGGCTTCCAAAGATAAAAAGGTCCCCCACGATGAGCCAGTCAGCCACGCCCCACTCCAGCCCATAGACACCAACAGGGCTGTGCTCTGGTTTACCCCTGAGCAGCTTAAGACAGTGGGGAAGATGCTGGGGCCATTGACAAAGGACACAGCGATTAACTGGCTGTCCAGGGTCCAGCGTCTGCCCAAGTGCCAGAGCGGCAACTTTGTGGGTGACCTGATAGACATCGTGAGAAAGTGCATGAAACCAGACGATTTTGCGGCACTGCCGGGGGACGTGCAGATGGGCAATGTCCAGGATATTGGGGATGTCCAGCTGGCCGTGCTGAAGGTGTTCTTCCCAGAGGTCAACCCCTTAGTGCTCTTCCACCAGGAGAAGCAAAACCCCGAGGAGAGGCCCGATGCCTATGTTAACCGTAAAAAGATGCTCTACCAGATGGCCGGGCTGCCTGGCTCAAAGGACTCCCCCCTCGATTTTGACAGGCCTGAATTCAAGGAGCCACTGGTGGTGGGGCTGACCCCCCCTCTGCGGGTGATCGCAGGTGGGGACGCAGCCAAAAAGCCTCTGTCAGAGCTGGAGCAGATCCTGACCCAGAACTTTGAGCTGCAAAAGCAGGCGTTCCCAGGGTACATGTTTGGGGGGAAGAAAGGGAAAACCTCAGGCATGCCTTTCCAAAATGCAGGGATGAGAAAAATGCAGGGAGACAACCGAAAAGACCCTGATGGCAAAGGGGGGTTGGGGAAGGAGAACCAGCAAGGGGTGAGGTTTCAGAAGTCCAACCCCTGGCGGGCTGAGCTGAGGAAGCGCTTGATAAAATACGAGAAACAGGAGGACATCGATGGCTTGCCGGATGCGGAGCTCTTCCAAAAACTGGCCCTGCACGAGGCCAAAAAGCACAGCAGCTCCCACCCCATTGACCCGGGGTCTAAGGCTCAGCAATAGGGCTGCCAGGCACCCGCATCGCCCCTTTTTGTGGCACCGATTAAGACCGATTTGTGGGGGCGCCTGATAGTTGATACAACTATTGGAGGAGGGGTGCTTGGACAAGTGATGTTAATTGATACTGGTGCCTCTTATTCAATTCTGAATATGGCCCCCGGCAGAGCCGGGATCTTCCAAACCTCTGAAATTATTGAACTGACAGGGCCCAACGGCCAGAAATCCTCAGTGCCGTTCACAGGGCCCATACCCTTTGAAATTGGGGCTGCCAAAGGGTCTGAAAAATTTGGGAAAATGGAAATGAAAGGAAAGCCAGGAATTCTAGCCATCTCTGCCCTGACAAAGATGGGGGTGGTGGTGGACCTGGCGAACCAAGCATTGCTACACTGCCCACAAATTGATTTGCCCGTCATCCCGGCAAGCCACAGGGTGATGTCAGTGAAAGCCCCTGAGATCCTGGTCCACCCTGAGTGGGAGCCCCGGGTGAAACGGGTCACGGAGCAGTTCCCCCAGGTGTGGGCAAGGAGCAAGCTGGACTGTGGGCAGATTGACGCTGCCGTGTCAATCAAAGGGCCGGATCCGCCTCCTCAGCCTCAGCCCTGGTACCCGGCTGAGGCTGAGGACAGCTTGTGGGACACAGTCAAAAGCTTGCTGGACCAGGGCGTGCTGGTGGAGCAGCAGAGCACCAGCAATGCCCCAGTGTGGCCCCTGAGGAAAGCCGATGGGAAAACATGGAAGCTGACAGTTGACTTCAGCACCCTGAACCAAATCACCCCAATGCAGACCTCCACAGTGGTCAAGATTCCCAACATCATGGCAGCCATCTCCCGGGGGTCCAAGTGGTTCTCGGTGCTCAGCCTGACCAGCCCATCATTTGCCATTCCCTTGCATCCCGAGTCCTGGCACAAGTTTGCCTTCACGATTCGAGGACGGCAATTTGCTTTCACCAGGGTCCCTCTGGGTTTCCACAATGCCCCTGCCATCTGCCACGCCCACGTGGTGAGGATGTGGGAGCAGCTCAGCCACCGGGAGAGCGTGCTGTCCTGTGCTGGTGATGTCCTCATCCACACCCAGACAAAGGAGAAGAACCTGGAGGTGCTGGCAGAGGTGCTGAGGGCTGTCCAGAAAACAGGCTTCAGGATCAGCCCCACAAAGGCCCAGCTGTGCTGGAAGGAGGTCTCCTTTGTGGGGGTGACCCTGGGGGAGGAGGGGCGCTCACTGGAAAAGCAGAGGGTTGAGCTAATACAGAAAATGTCGGCACCGTCCGATGTTACCACCCTGAGGTCCTTCCTGTCTCTCCTGAGGCTGTGCCGTGAGTTCATTGAGGGCTATGCAGAGAAAGCAGCCCCCCTTTGCCACCTCCTGAAAAAGAACACCCCCTGGGAGTGGGGGCCAGAGCAGGATGAGGCAGTGAAGACATTAAAGGAGAGTGTGGCACGAGCCCCCATGCTGGTACATCCTCAGGGGGACAGACCCTATGTTCTGCAGCTGGCCAGCACGGGGAGGGGGCTGCAGGCCACCCTGGGCCAGCAACACAGTGCCAACCTGCTCCCTGTTGCCCACGCCTCACGTCTCCTGACGCCAGTTGAGCAACAGTTCAGTGACTATGAGAGGGAGGTTTTAACCTTAACCTGGGCCCTGCAGCACTGGGAGTACCTGGTGGGGTCAGCCCCAGTGCTGCTGAGGACCTCCTGCACGCCGGTGAGGTACCTCTTGTTGGGAAAGGGGGATGAAGGTCCCCTGTGCTGCCCCAGGATGGCCAACTGGGCGTTGGCATTGACCAACAAGGAGGCCCCCGGTGACCCCTCACCTGGTGCCTACAGGGTGGTAATCAGTGGAGACAGGGATGGGGAGGAGCCAGGAGTCTCCCTTACTGACCCCAAGCCACGGCGGGCACCCCTGTTTGAGAGCAGCCTCAGCCTGGAGGAGGCCAAGGAGAGAGGCTACGTTGTGTGGTTCGTAGATGGGTCCAACTACCACGAGGAAGGGGTGCCCTACACGGGCTTTGCCGCTGTCAACCGGGGCACCGGGGAGGTGGTGAAGGGGAAGTGCCTGCCGCACTCCATCCAGGCCGCCGAGCTGGTGGCCGTGATGGCCGCCCTGGAGAACACGCCGGCAGACCAGCCGCTCGCCATATTCTCAGACTCGGGCTGGGTGGTGCGTGTGGCGCTGGAGTGGCTGCCCCTCTGGAGGGAGAGGGACATGCAGTCTGCTGATGGCAAGCCCGTCACCTACGCCAAAAAGCTGCTGTACCTTGCAAGGCTGGCAGAGCAGAGGGCGTGCCCGGCCCAGATCATTAAGGTCAAGGCCCACAAGAAGGGAACAGAGGAAGCCAAGTGGAACAAGGAGGCAGACGCCAAAGCCAAGCAAGGTGCAAAGGAAGGGCTGATGTGGAAGGCCAGCAAGATACCAGAGAATGGCCTGGTGTTGGTGGCTCCCAGCAGGCACTGGGAGAGTGTGGATCTGGTGGGCTTGCAGGCACAGGACCCCAGGGTCTGGGAGTTAGCTCAGGGCAGGGAGTACAAAGGGTGCAAGGTGTGGAAGGATGTCTCAGGGCTGGTGCTGGCACGCAGGGAGGGGGCGGATTTCCCGGTCTGGGTGGTGCCTGAACTGGTCCGGACAGAGCTGGTGGCCCTGGCTCATGAGCAGGGGCATCTGGGGGCAGACAAGACCATGGTGAGGCTGCAGGGTGCTGGGTGGTGGCCCGAAATGAGAGAGGATGTGGAGAGGTATGTCAGCAACTGCCTGACATGTGCAGCCAACAATCCCGATGCCAAAACAGCCGTGGCCATCCTGGGCCACCAGAGGGTTTCTGGGCCATGGAGCAAGTTGCAGATGGAGTTTATTGGCCCTCTGCCCCAAACAGCCCAAGGCAATAAGTACTGCCTGGTGGTCAGTGATAACTTCACCAAATGGGTGGAGGCATTCCCAGCTCGAAACAACACGGCCAGTGCTACCGCAAAGATTCTGGTAGAGCACATCTTCTCACGGTGGGGCACCCCAAAGGAGATCCACTCAGACCATGGCCAACGCTTCGTTGGGGAAGTCACAAAAGGGGTGTGCCAGGCCCTGGGCATCAAGCAAAAGCTTCACATCACAGGGCATTTCCAGAAGCCAGTCTCAGCAGAGGGGCCCAACCAACCACTGAAGATAGCACTGAGGAAGCTCGTGAGCCAGCAAAGGAAAGACTGGGACAATAAGCTCCCTCTGACCTTGCTGGCACTGAGGGGGGCTCTGGCATCTCAAACACTTTCTCCCCCAAAATTTCCTCCTGCAAGAGACCCGAAGCTTCTGGAACACTGGTGGCAGGGAGGGGAACCCCCAGATGAAATGCAGCCTCGCGTGCTGATGGATAGGTGGGTCCAGGACATGCTGAGGACCGTGTCAGCCACCTACCACCAACTCACCTCAGTGCAGGAGACCAACATCCCCAAGATGGATAAGCAGTTGGGAGTGCTACTGCGCCCCGCGGAGTGGAACACGGGGGACCTGGTAGTATACCGAGGGGTTAGGGAGAAGAACCACGTGCTGCAGCCCCAGTGGATGGGGCCAGTTAGGGTTGTGAACAAGGCCAGCCCCTCTGTGTACCAGGTAGAAATCAGAAAGGGGGCAAAAATGCAGGAAAAGTGGTTCCATTCTTCACAATTAAAAGCATGGAAGGGAAACTAACGGGGCTGGAGAGCCCGCCTTGCTTATGTTTTGCAGATAAAGGAAAATGGAAGGCGATTGTGACCAGCGGGAAGGGCGAACTTCATGGCATCACCAGCCCTGTTTGTGCTGCGGGGAAAATGCTTTCAAATTTGTGATTGCAGGATTTACTTTGCTTTCTGGTATGTGCATAGCGCTGAGCACCCAATGTGTCCAGCCAACCCATCAGCACCTTGGACAAAATGTCATTCATTCACACTTCGAAAGGCACCTTGACACACAGGCCATGGTCCAGCACAGGGTTAGGAGGCACACAAAAACTGGGACAGATTGGCCCTGGTCCCAGGCTTATGTAAAACATACGGGAATTATGGGATTAAATTCTAACAAAGGCTTAAATTTGTCAACAGTGGTTATGCATGGGGCAGAAGTGTACTTGGAAAATGAGTGGGGCTGGGACAGCACAAACAGACTTCCACAGCTGCTGGGGAGGGTGGGAGAGCAAATAAAGGTGGGGTGCAGGGTAATTAATGGATCCACTCACCAACGAGTAACTCAAATCTCTGTAACTGAAGTAAAAAATAAGAAGAATCAGAAAAAGATCTGTGCTGTGGAGAAATTGGACTGCTGGTACAATTTTACTTTGGTTCAACCAGTCTTTGTGGTCTGCCTCTGGGCACACAACAGTGTGGGGCTCTCCTTTAAATTCAAGATCAGCACCACAGCACCTTCCTTTGCTGCCATTAAGATCTCAAAGTGCCATTTTTTGGCCTGGCATGCAGCCCCTTATATTGAAATTGGCAACCAGGTAAAACTGGAAATTAAATACTCCCAAGAAAGTGTAACTGACCCAATGCAGATTGATGGCACCACTGTGACTGTCACAGCCCCTAACAGCCACAAGTGGATCATTCCACTGAGCTGCCTCTGTGAGAGCAAAACACTTGATAGATCTGAATTAGAGGCAGAGGCTTCATGGTATAATCAGGATTATGGACGCTGCCCACACCTGATCATAAACCTCCAGGTGTGGTGTCAAGGACACCTGAGCGTAGAAATGTCCCCTGAACTTGGAGGAAAGTGGTGGATAGGAGGTCCCGAAGGATTTAAAAAAGAATTTGCCATCATTGCTGTCTTGCCCCCTTTTGTTTCCAAAATAGGCCCTTATGTAGTGAAGCAAAATCACATCCAGGAGCTGTTGACAGGGCCTGTCCGGTCACTGAAGAAGGTGGTGCTGTCTCTGTCCACCGTTAATATTTCCTCTGTCAGACCACACTGTGCCCCCTTCCTGTCCACTCTCCACGCTGGCTGGCTGGCGTGGCTCCACAGCCGCTCCATCCAGGGCACCCGGGCCAGGAGAGACCTGCTGGCCACAGCGTTGGGAGGAGGAGGTGCCGGCCTCGGAGTCCTCAACAGCATCAATGCTGAGGTCCTGGCAAACAAGCTGGAGTCTGTCACCTCGGGTGTGCAGGGCCTCCTCAAGCCCCTGAATTCATCCCTGTCCAGCCTGGGGATGGGGCAGTGGCTTGTGTCAGAGGTGCTGCCCACCTGGGAACAAATAAGTGAGAAAGACCATCAGGTGCTGTTGCGAGCCCTGGGCATCGAACAAAGTAACGTCTCTCTCGCTCTCAGCTGCATCCAGGCCCAGATGTGGGTGCAGAGTGTCATTGCAGGTATCCTGAGAGACGGTGACAACGGCGTCCTGCCCACCGAGATCCGAAAGATCGTGTGGGACGCGGCCACAGAGAAGGAGCGGCAGCTCCAAGCCTGGTGGAGGCTCGTCAACTTCACCCACGACCAGGCTCTCAACGCGGTCATTGCCCACGTCCTCACCGTGGCGGAGGCTCGCGTCGAAAAGGTCTACCCCATCGTGGCCCTGGGGGCTAACAGGAACGGGTCTGTGCTCTACCCCCTGGACCACCGCATGTGGGCCAGGGTGTCTGATGGGAAGTGGCAGACTGTAGATTTGGAAGCCTGCATTTTGGAGAGGGGGCTGGGATTCATATGCGAAGATGATGCCCTTAAGGCGAGTGACGTGTGCTTTGACACCAAAGAAGGCGTGTGCCACTTTGAGATCAACCCCCAGAGCAGTACCAAAACCGTGTTAGTGTACGTAGGGAAGGGCTGCGTGTGCTTCAGAACGATGTGTAAATACGTGCAAATTAACGAAGCTTATAACCAGACCGTGTTTAACGACTCAAATATGTGTGCTTGCAACGTAGCTACTATTAGAGGCTGTGATTTTGTCTACAAACCCCCTGTGTTTACTAGCCAGTTGCTAATCAGAAACTATACCTTGTATCGTAGCATAACCCCGACCCCCATCGGTATGGATTTATCACTTGTAAAAGCAATGTTAGAGCATGCAAACTTGCAGCAGCTGCTAGAAAATGCCAAGGCCGAAGCGAAAAAGATCCTAATAACCGTTCACCATGATGGAAAAGTTATAAAACAGGTAATGGAACGAATTAAGAGGGTGGGAGAACACCACTGGTGGGAAGTATTTTTCGGCTGGTCCCCCACGGCCACTGGCATTTTCAACGCGCTGCTGCACCCCGTTGTAGTCATACTGCTCATGCAAATCTGTGTGTGCTGTGCTATGGTAGCCACTTGCTACAGGATGAGGCAGGTGAAGCTCTGCATTGACAACCAGGTGAGAGGACTGGGGCTGGCCAAGCGCCTCCTGCCATAGTCAAGGGCAAGACTGGGTTGGCCTCTGTGTTTGCCACCAAGAAGATCTTTTGGCTCCGCTGTTGGCTGCAACCCAGTAGGCGTTGAGCGGTGGGGACACATGCCATACCAGACCTTGATGAGAGGGATGGCCTTCTCTGCTACCAGAGGGCCGCCCAGGAGGGGAGGACAGGCCAAGCAGCCTGCAGATGGCATGAGTCACAGAATGGTTGAGGTTGGAAGGGACCTCTTGAGAGGTTTCATTTAGTCCGAACCCACCTGCTCAAGCAGTGTCACCTAGAGCAGATTGCCCAGGACTGTGTCCAGCTGGGCTTTGACCATCTCCACAGATGGAGACTCCACAACCTCTCTGGGCACACCTGTTTCATCCTTTGATCACCCTTGTAGTAAAAAACCAAAAAGTTAGCATAAGTAACTTGTTTTTGAACCTCCCATCCCCAAATGCTAATGTTAAGAAGCTTCACTTGTGTGATTTAAGAGTCCTTAAGCCAAGGAGATGGGGGTAAGGAAAGCCAAGGACAGTGTCTTTGGAAGGAAAGAGAAGGAGATGTAACAGCTGAGCTTGGAAAAGCACCCATTGAAGACAGCAGGGGTGTGAACAGCCTCAAAGACTTGGAAAGGTGGTAAAACATGAGCAGAACTGAAGACCCTGTAATCACCATGGACTTTAGGGAGCTGAATCCACATGGACCTTTGCAGCATCACCTCCAGGTTCCCAAGACTCCCAGCACGTTTGGCCAGCGGATTGGTGAGATCTTGTTTCTGGAGCCTGGACATCACTGCTTTGCTTTGCTTTGCTTTGCTTTGCTTTTTGTAGTTGTGCACGTACTCAATAAATCTGTCTGTTAGAGAATGGGCTGTCTGTTCAATTGCTGCTCTCACTCACTACCCAGGCTTGTACCTTTGGCTGCACTGGGAAAGAGAAATCCTGGTAAAAAGAAAAAAATATGGTTTTTCTTCTCTTTTATAAGCCCAGATCTCTCACTCACTTTCTGTCTGCAGAATATGCACTCAAACAGAAAGGTTTCTGCCTCAGGCTGCAGAATGGGGCTCTGAGCTTGTGTAAAAATCCACTCCTGTCTCTCACTCTGCCTCTCCCCACCTTCATCTCTCCCCTGCCTCTGAATACAGAGAGGTCTTCAAATACACACTCACTTTTTGTCTGCAGAACATGCACTCAAACAGAAAGGTTTCTGCCTCAGGCTGCAGAATGGGGCTCTGAGCTTGTGTAAAAATCCACTCCTGTCTCTCACTCTGCCTCTCCCCACCTTCATCTCTCCCCTGCCTCTGAATACAGAGAGGTCTTCAAATACACACAGGAGGTCTCAAACGATTTTAAAACATTGGCAATTTCAAAAACTAAATTAACTATTCCATTTCCAGCCCATGTTCAATTTTATCTCAGAGGTGCTGTACTCTCTGAGAATAGGGTAGAGGGGTGGGGGATTACACAGACAAAAAGCCCTTTGCAATTCAGGTTGAAATAAACAGATGAAGTCCTTTAACCCAGCAGAAACTGAGTGAAAAGTTGAGAAATTAATTGAAACCCCACTTTTCACAATCACCAGGCTGAGAGGTGGAAAGAAATAAGTTGCCACAGCCCGGGTGTTTTAAAGAAATGCAAAACTTTGATAAAGACACTTCCCCATAAAAAATACACATTATAACTGACTTAATGAAAATATTAATAAATAAATCATGGTCTAAAACCAGAGAAATACATTTTTTCCTCTCCAAGAACCACAAATACACCCCCTTCACCCTTGAGATGGGAGGTTGAACTCTCCCTCCAGCCCTCCCACCTGGGTGGGAAAGGACCCTTAGCTGGTCCCTCTGCTTTTCGCTGTTCCCTTCAGTTTCCCTATCACAAAACCTCACAGAAAACACATGGCTATTTTGGTTAAAGCACCTTTCTTACTTGCTAACACCTTACATGTTTCATGGGAACTAATTTCCCAGTGAATGTTATACTTTTATACAAAGCTTTTACCCCTTGAACTTATTGTGGGAGCCTGTTGGGGCAAAAGAAACCACAGAAAATTCCAGTTATCCACTCTTCAGTCCCAAATATGCACAGTGAGTGTGGCCCAGGGTGGGTATAGCCATAGGGAAGGGGTTCCTACACCTACACACAGGTTTTAGCTGAGCACAGAGCCCTGCACAGCCCCTCTGCAGCTGCACCGAGCTGCTTGGACTGCACAGCTGGCTCAGGCTCAGGCGTGCACAGGGGTTGGGGAAGGTTACAAAATGATGAAGTTTCCCCCCTTTGCTGTCATTTGGTTATGACCACAGACCAAGGAGGGCTGTTTTCACAGTAGCAGCACTGCTGCTGTGGCTGTGACACACTTGGGGTTGCAGCCTGGGGGCAGGACTTCAGCATCTGTCTGCTTTTCCAGAAGTTTCAGTAGATCCCAGAAAGGATTCTGCCCAAACTTGCCTGCTCTTCTCAGTCAAATGGGTAACACAACTAGATTTATTTCCTGGTGGTTTTCTCCCTATCCTCTCTGCTTTGGGACAGTGGAGGCTGTGCAGTACATGCAGACTGTGGTTGTAGGAGCCCCCAGCCCATCCACTGTGCTCTGGCTTCCCTCAGCTCCAACCAGACAGATCAAAAGAGCAGTTTTCAGCTCTAGCCCAGCCTGGCTGCCTCTGCATCAGGCTCTGAGCAGGTCACTAGCCCCACTGATCTGCCTCCATGGCAGTAATTCAGATTAAATTCTGAAAAAAAAGGGGTTAAGTTGCTACTGAGAAAGAGTTTTGACTCAGCCCAAGGAAGTGATATAAAAAGAAGCCTTGGTGGAACCCCAAACATGCTGGGGTCCTCTGGAGAGTCTAAAAAATGCCCATAAGGGACAGAAATGTACCAAACACCTAATTTAACCCAAGGTAAGTGCTGATCTCTGGATATATCTCACAAGACTGCAGAGATACTTTCTGTTATTCCTGTTGTGTACCTGGTGTGATGGACATTTCCTGCTGCTGCAGAGGATCCTGGTGGTTTTGGAAGGTGCCCTGCAGTCACACAGAGGTGCCACAGAAATTCCTTACTCCATCTGAGCAGAGACCCAGTCTGCATCTCCTCCAAAGCACAGGTGAGTGGCTGTGTGGGGGTGTCTGATCATGGCTGTGTGGGGTCACTCCAGAGCCAGCCCTAACAGCTGCCCTGAACCCAAACGCCCCACATGGGCTCAAATGCAGGGTGGGCTCCCACAGGTGCTCAACACTTGTGGATATGTCAGTCACCTGTGGAAATTTAGATTTAAGGTTTATGCCCACAGTCAGTGTTCCAGCCTGCAGCAGGAGTGACTGACAGCACACTCCTAGGAGCAAAGCCAGCAGGCAGTTTGCTGCAGCCCTCTGAAATCAAAGCAGGATTTTCCTAAATTCAATAGGAATCAATGCCTAAACCTTCATTTTGTCAGGAAAAAAACCCCATACCTGGTTGAAATAGCACTTTATTGCTTTCAACTGTAAATTGGGCTCTGAAAGGGCAATGAGGAGCCCTTGGTGCTCCTTTTTCAAAGCTGTCCCACAGATTTATGACACTGAACTTATTTATAGTTTCCTATTCATTGTGGGGGGGAGGGTTGTGGCTGTTTTTGTGACACTTGGTTTGAGGTGTAATCAAGAACTTTTAAAGCTGGTCAGGGTTGAAAAGATACTGTGTTTGGCTGCTCAACACCTTGGTCTGAAAACAGAAGCAGGATGGGAAGCAGGTGCAGGTGGAGAGACACCAGCAGATCTGGCAGGGCTCTGACCCCTTCCCTCAGGCCATTTCCACCACTGCATGTCCAGAAGAACCAGCAGCCACAACCTGCTGTGGTTAAAAAACCTGGAAGAGCTCATCTGGCACCACAGTGTGGTAAGCTGTAAATCACAGGAGAAGCTTGTGGAAAAGCTGGAAAGAGGATACAAAGCTCCCAGGCCTCACCCATGTGCTTTCCTCTTGGTGTTCTGGCAGATAAACCAAGCACACTGCCAGCTTTAGTGTTGTGGGGTGGCAGTGCTGGCCAGGAGCTCTGGGCTGAAAAATCCCTTAATTTAATTAAACTGTAATAGCTCTCTGAGCTGCCCAAACAACTGTGTTTCACTGTGACCTGATTCCACAGATCAATGGCACATTTGAGATGCAGCTCGAGGTGTTGTATTTGGGTGATTTGTAGTGATTTTGGTTGAGTGTTCCCTCAGTCTTTAGGGGAATGTGCTTGGACAAGTTACCAGTTAGAGGTGACAAGGACATGGCTCATAAGCCAGCAGTGGGGTAAAGCTGGCAGGTGTTGGTGCTCCCAGAGTCCTGGCTGAAATCCCAGCCCCACTTCAGGGCACTCAGGGTGATTCAGAGCTTCTCCCTTTCTGTGATGAGAACCTTCCACCCTGGAAACAACTTTTTGCTCCCCTCACTCTGAGATGTTCTCTTCCAGTTGTGGACTTCTTCAGGCAGACCTCGCCCTAGGATCTCACTTCAGATCTTTCACATTCTGCAGCCAGTCACAAAACCAAAGTATAAAAGGTCATAAAGGGGAAAACAAACTATAAACTAGTGACACTTTGGGACATTCATGGCGCTCTCCACAGGGCAGTGAGTGAGACAGCTGCATTCAGAGATGAGTATCTGGGCTCCACTGTGCTCACTGAACAAGCAGCTCCACGGCTTCCAGGCATTTCCTGAGGCATTTCCTGTCATTCCTGCCCCTCAGAGGGGTGGTCTCACCTCCCTCTCAGCTTGGCTGCCCTTTCTGGAGAGTTTCAGCAGATCTGTTTGCCTGTGAGGGAGAGCAGCAGACAGGGACACCAGGATGTCCAAGGAATGGCAACCATCAGGAGAAAGGAGGGAAACTGGCAGGAGAAATCTGCCACTGTCCCTTTCTGCACCATTTGTAGCTGGAACAAAGGGTCTTGGAGGAGTTACTTAATCCAGGTGACCTGGTGAACCAGTGCAGAGGCAAAATTGAAATGCAGGAGTCTCCCAGTTAAGGTCAGTTTTGAACAGCAGCTTTCACCTTGTTTTTGTGCTCTACATGTACAGTTTTACCTTGTCCTTTCTGTAGAGAGCAGCTCTTTCCCAAAGCCAAGCAGCACACAAGTTTTCCAGACAAGGAGACAGACCTAATTTAGTGCTGCTGGGCTTCAGAGAGGGGTGGTTGTACCTGCCCTGGACACTGTGGTCTCCAAGGGATCTCCAGGAAGATCTGAAAGAATTTCTGCTCAGATGTGACAAAGATCTGTGGCTCCATTTGTTTCTCAAATCAGAATTGTGATGCTTTGGTAGCTTTAATGGGAGGAACAGATGAGCAGAATTAGATTTCATTACTGACATTGGTCTCTAAGAGGTGAAAAAAGAAAAAAGATTTTTTAATTTAAGTATTTAAGTAAAGATTAAATGACACCATCAATCTCTCTGCTTAGTACTTTAAATGTAGAGAACTACTGGCACAAATGTGAAAGGCCAGGAACAAAGAGATCAGGAAACACATGAACAATAACCATTATTTATGACCTTAGAAAATCAGTTATTGCTTACCTAAATTAGAGCTGTAAGTCACTTCTGCTAGATGAGAATCCATGTCTCATTTGCAGCATTTACATCACAGATTCATCATTTTTTAATGGAAATGTGGCAAGAACACTTCATTTGGGATTTTATCTTTCATGTTTGACACCAAGAACCTTCATTTAGAACTATTCTACACAGCCTCTGCAGCCACATTCCAGTGGGTGAGCGAGCACAGTGTGGAGTTCATGTACACCTTGGGCAATGATCACTGAACAAACCAAAACCATTTCCTTGTTCTGCCAAATCGTGCCTGTTCAGTGTTTCCAGAGATGTTCCTCTCCTCCTGAATTCCAAAAGGGAAACTCTTTTTTTTTCAAAAGCTTGTCAGTTGGCATCATTCCCCTTCAGCTGTATGTTCATGGTGTACAAGGGGAGTGTTACATCATGGCCTTTCCATCTGCTGGGAAGTTTTCTATGATTTTTTAGACTCACTTCCTAAGAAAAGGAGGTCTACCTTACCATGTGGAGCAAGGCTGCCCCAGTAATAAATGACACTGGCCAAATTTGCCCAGCTCTCTGTGACAGAGTGGCAGAAATCCAGAGAAAAGATCAGATCTGAGTGAGAAAAGAGAACCACTGACGAAAGCAGAGGCGTTATCAGTCTCAAATAAAGACTAGAAGAGTTTAGGAAAGGGGACCAGAACAAGAACCCCATGTACACTTTGAAATTAAAACTGAATCCCCATGGACCTCAGGTTCAGGTTCCTGGGATTTCTGACCAATGAATTGCTACTGTCACCTACATGTCCCTGCTCAGCTGTGCTTAGTTAAGTTTGTCTGTTAGAAGATGGACTAAACTATTTGACAGCTCAGGTTCTGACTACCCAGATTTATAATTTAGCAGTAGCAGGAAAAATCTAGAGCCAAGATTGCAATCAACCACAAAATACAAATGATTAAAAGAAAAAAGAAAAAAGAAAGAATAAGCAGACTACATTATTTTTCAGGGCTTTTCAACCTACCTTTTATACTCACAAAACTAAAACTAAGACAAATCAGACAGAATTCAAGGTTTTTAGGGCCCTGGTCTCTACTCTACCCCACAGCACAACAGCCCACAGCAGAAAGCTTCAGTTGGGCAGATTTACTGAGCACAGCACAGGTGGCTCTTCAAACAGACCCGCCCTGGGGAAAGCACAATTGGAGTGTGCAAACCAAGTGTGATGGCTTTCAGATCCCACATCAAGGCTTACAGAAGCCTTCCTGCTACCTGAAGACAATGAGAGAGACACTGAGCAGCTTCTTATGAAAACTGCTTTGAAATGATCAGTTTTCAGAAGTTCACTGAATTTGCTCAGTCCAGCAGCTTGCAGTGCAATGTCACACAGGCTTCAGGTCCTCTGCACAGCCCCTGGACACTGCAGCCAGACTATGCAATTCCCCTCTTTCTTTTCCCTTTCCCTGCCTTCCTCAGGCCCTGCAGAGACTGAGGTTTCCAATGTCTGTGGCTCATTGAAGGTCTCACTCGTGAGTCCTGGGAGCTTGAACCCATTATGGAATTATAAAATAGCATAGTTTGGGTTGGAAGGGACCTTGATAGATCTTCTAGTCCAGCCCCCTGCTCTAGATCAGGTTGGTCAAAGCCCCAGTCCAGCCTGGCCTTGAGCACTTCCAGGGATCCAGGGGCAGCCACAGCTTCTCTGGGCACCCTGTGCCAGGGCCTCCCCCCCTCACAGGGAACAATTCTTCCTGATATCCAATCTCAACTTGCCTTCTTGTTTAAGGCTCTTCCCCCTTGTCCTGTCCCTCCATGCCCTTGTCCAAAGTCCCTCTCCAGCTCTCTTGGAGCCCCTTTAGGCACTGGAAGGTGCTGGAAGGTCTCCTGGAGCCTTCTCCTCTCCAGGCTGAACACCCCCAGCTCTCCCAGCCTGTCTCCACAGCAGAGGTGCTCCAGCCCTCTGAGCATCCTCACGGCCTCCTCTGGACTTGCTCCAACAGCTCCATGTCCTTCTTCTGTTGGGGACCCCAGAGCTGGATGCAGTTTTTGAGGTGGGGTCTCACCTGAGCAGAGCAGAGGGGCAGAATCCCCTCCCTCACCCTGCCCACACTGCCCAGGAGGTGTTTGGCTTTCTGGGCTGCCTGTGCACGTGGCCAGGTCATCTCCAGCCTCTCATCCACCACTGCCCCCAAGTTCTTCTCCTCAGGGCTCATTCCTTAAAAATCAGGAATACAGTGAGGAAAATCTACTCGACAATTTATACATTACAACCATTTCCATATTTAATGGACTCATTTTCCACTTAAAACTGGTAACCAAAAATTAAATCAAACCAAAACCCCCAAAGCAAATAACATCTGGAATAATTTTGTTAAACTGTAGGTAGGCCTATAGCAGTTTCCTACAGTTCTTTGGGGGATTTTAATTCTGTTCACTAAACATTTTAAATCCCATCAGTTCTTCATCATCTTTTGTGGTTTTATTATTATTATGCCTCCACTTAAAATTTTTTAATGGCCAGACTTGATGATCTTAGAAGTCTTTTCCAACCTTAACGATTCTATAAAATATCTAAACAAAACACTTAATATATAAGCAATTTTGATATTTATCCTCATTGCACAGCCCTCTCTAAGAAGCACATCTGAAATCAGCACAAAAGCCAAGCTGCAATTAGCAGTCGGCAGCCCTCTTATGGGTAAAAGGGAAACTACAAGAGCTTCCATCCATCCCATCAATATCCCATCTGTGCCTGTTGGTGAATCCTGAAAGTTCCACAATTGATGCAGACTTGGCACTTTTCAGGGTTAAGGTCGTCTTTGCCTTGTCAAAGTGAATCTTTAAATTCAGATTATTTACTTCTAGACTGAGCACTGAAGATGCTGCTGCTCCCAGAGGGCAAAATAAGTGGGAGAACTGCAAGGGTTTAAGGACCTTTCCTGGGATTATCACTGAAGATGCAACTGTGAGAGCTCTAGGGCTGAATCTCAGTTTAAGTGGACAGTACACCTTAAAACCAGTCAGCCAAAAAACACAACAAAAAGCCAACCTAAACCCAAAACCCCCCCACAAACTTACTAAAGTCACTTAACAGCAGTCAGGGCTCATGGAAAAGTCTGGAAGTGCAAACTACAGAGGAATAGTAACAGAATTTATTGATTTACTTGATCTGGTGCTTGTTTCCTTTGATGTGAGAATGGAGTCATGGAATGGATTTGCTATGGAAGTGAAATTGCACACAGAGCATGAGAAACAACCAGCCTCAGCTGCTGAGAAAAAGGAACCTGTAGGTTAGAGACTGCAAAAGGGGGGCAAAACTCAAAGCACACCACGATCCCCCCCCAGGCAAGAATCCTGACACAATGACACAAAGGGCATTTGTAGATAATACAAATTATCAACAGTCTCTGTTGCAGTTTTGCACTACAATTTATGAATTCTACACTAGTATTTCTGAAGGGAGCTGGTTAGGTGCACAGCTGCAGTGTAACCATGGCTTGAACATTAACAAAGGGTATTTCTGATGCCTGAAGCAATGCAAGATAATTCCAGTAAGCTGTTGTCAAGTGCTGATGAGAATAAACCATCCTGAAAAATTAAATAGTTGTATAAATACTTGACCTAACACAAGCACCAACAGATGCCAATCTAGCCAGTCCAGGTTTAATTAAAATAAGATCAGTTTAAACACTGTGTGAGACAGTATCACCCCAGGAGTGTGGCCCCAACCAGGAATGCCAAACTGGATATCAAAATGCTGCTGGTTGGCATGGTGTGACATCAGTTCCCAATATAGGAATGAATTTTTTAATTAAAAAAAATATTTTTATGACATACAACAGGCCAGGTGGCTCATCCTTTAGAGCCTCTATATTTTGTAGTATGAGTTGTCTAAAAAGTTCAATATTCTACTGTTCCTGATTCATGCAGCTTAACCCTGACAAGCAGAGGAGTGAAAGATGGACACAATAACTTGGCTTGATTCACACAAGAAAAAACAATGACTTAGTTCTGACCATTAGATGAAAGCCTTTCTTGCACCCAAAATACATGAATTGCCAGTGTTTGTAGCAGAAAAGGCATTTACAGAGGAAAATTGCAGTTTGCTCAAGTGTACTGACCTGTAAAAACAGCTACCTAGAGTAAGATAGAACAATATTCTCTATTTAAAAACCTTCCACCCAGTTAGAAAAAGGCCAATTGCACTTCAGCTAGGCACAAATCTATGAACTGTTACTATCATGGGCAATATTCACTCTATTTTCCTTTGCTCAACTTCTCACTGGAAAACATATATTCATTTTAAAGACAGACTTCTTTATATGAGTTAAAGAGAGCACTTTATGTGTTTTTTCCTAGAATTAGCTGTAAACTGCACAGCCTTCTTGGCAGACAAAACCCAACCAAGTGCACACTACAAATAAAAAATCCCCTGAAAAACTTTATAATGTAAAATTAAAAATGAGGTTTAGTTCATGATTTTTTGGCTGACCACTGTAGTGAAATGATTGGATTATAGGGAGTAAAAGTCTGGTTTTCCAAGTAACATCTATTGTGCCTCCTGGAGCCATCCTGAGCCCTGCTGTGTCCTTGTCCTCAATATTTCACAGTAGATGAATAGCACTGAAAGATAATCGAGGGACAGCTTCAAATATTACTCTTTGTTACTACAAGATCCATTTTCATTCCTCGATGTTGTAAAAAGGCTGACAGGATTTAAGATTCTTTCTTCTTTGTGAAGTCATCCCATCTTAGTTCTTTATTCATATTATTGTCTTTTCTCTTGCTGGTTAAGTCAATTCCCCACCTCTTAACGATGTTTGGGCTCCATCTCTGTCAATTCAAAGTTATGCTGCTACAGCTGAGCCAGCAGTGATGAATGCAGAGCCAAAAACCCTCACTTTTGGTGCTCTTAAACCAAATAATTCATTTGCCCCAAGAGAGAAACAGCCTCAAAAAATAAAGACACGGAATACAAAACATTTATATCTGGTTTGGAACCTCAAAGATCTGCTCTGCTGAGGTTCCCTGCCTGGCCCCAGGATGATGATTAACACTTCTGACATGAAACAGGCAGGGTTTGCAGCTGCTGGGGAAGGCAGAGCAGCTCCTCCAGCCTGGCAGTGTCACCTGCCCTAGTGCAGCTCCTGGCTCTGCCCACTGTCACACAGCAAACAGCGCTGGAGCTCAGCTCCAGCCTTGCCAGAGCCACAGAGCCAGGCACAGCACAGCCTCCCCTGCTTCCCTGAGCCCAAACAAGGCCAGAACATCCTGAGCCACAGGCAGGGACAGCAGCTGCTGCTCAGGCTGCTTGGAAGCACAGCAACGTCAGAAGTGCACTTCAAAAACACTGATCTGGTATAATTCCAGCTTCAAACCACATGAAAAAAAAATGTACAAATACTCATAGCATTTTTCTTTGTATTTCTGTGTAGTTACTGCATTTTTAGGCATGTATATGTGTGTGTATGTATTTTATATATATATGTATGTAATGTTGGGCAGTGTGTTTATACATGGTATTCTGACAAACTGCATGGAGGCAAGCTCAGGAATAAACTGGTGTATCTCTCACTGAAATCCCAACCAGGCAACGTTGTAAATGGTCTTTATTTTGGTCTGGGACACTGCAGGCTCCTTCCCAAGGCCACCATGCACACCCACAGCTGGTTAATGACACGACCCTGCTCACTCCCAGAGAGGGAGCACGAACAGGGCTGACCTTTCTCCTTCTAACTCTGCCTCAAGGCCATTTGTCACTCACAGAACTGGCAGAGCAAGGGGAGATCTATGCTCTCACTGCCTTTGTGCAGCCAGTTTTATAAATATTAAGCTGAACTTGAGGTCTTTAGCTTTCAGATTCTCAAGACATCTTTCCTGGCAATGAGGAAAAACCTCTGTAAAAGGCTACCTGACAGTTTGTAACCACACCATCAGAAACTTTTCACAGAATCAACCAAAAGCTGTAGCCCTGCAGAACTGCCAGGCTGACCTTGTCATTTATATGCCTCCAAAATATTTAATGATGCTGGTGGTGTGAATTTGGAGTGGATCAACTTTCTGACAGTAAGAGATGGTTCACTGCAGAGCAGGCCAACTACTGTTTGTCACAAAGGTACTGCTCCTTATAATAAAGGGATTGATAAAAATGTTTAAGAAATAAAAGATGATATTTTAGTTTGTTTTTCTTTAAAATAAAAGATACAAGTGTTCATACCACATGATGGAGTCAACCAGTAATTTTCAGTGTTGTTGTCCCTTTATTTTTAATCTAAACAGTTTGTTTGTCAACAGCCAAATTTTGGAGGGAAAACCAGATTTATGGACTGGAGACATGAATCCAGCCCACATCTCCTATTTACCAGGCAGAATCTTCTCATGTGATTCTTATGGTCTGTCCTTGCCACAGATTCCTCAGCTGAATTTTGGACCTTATGGCACCTGGCAGTGCCATAGATGTGCTGTGAGAGTTCCTGGCTTGTGAAGTGCAGGACATGCCATAGCCACAGCAAATATTAACAGCAGTTTCTGGAGCTAAAAGGATGCACAAGAGAAGCAGCACACATAAGGAGTTCCTGGAAATCCAAGTGTGAATCTGATCCTATGGGAATGCTAATAAGAGCTTGATTTTAGCACAAGATATTTAGCCTCAGATACTCCTATGATCCCATTAAAAGAATTGCAAAGATTCCCTCAAAGATTTCATTCCATGTTCATGGGAATTGTGGACTGTAACAATTCCCTGGCTCCTGGGGTGAGAAATCCCACTGAACAGATTGGTACCTCTGCAGGTATGGCCCTGTTCTCAGTTTCACCATCTGCCTCACCTGTTCCATTTGCTCTACCCCTTCCCAAGTCCCTCCCATCCTTCCCAAGCACTACAGAAATACTTCTTTTCAGAGGGAACTGGGCTGCAAAAATTCCTGTCAAAGCTGATTAGACAGAATGGGAAATGAGTGTTCAGGCACCATCCAGGCATACAGGGAAAATCCAGCAATAAAACTGGCAACATCTTCCTGTTCTGTCACACTTCACTTGTGTGCCCAGAAAGTAAATGTGAAATACAGCCTCGACTTCCATGAATGTACTACCTAAAAGCTGTTCTTTAAATAGCAGGTATTTGTGCCAAGAGAAATGAAATATTATTGTTGTTGGATTGTCAAGGCCAGGGAAAGCAGACCCTGGAGACTACTGGTACCCATAGTGACATGATTCTTTTGACTACCAGCTCTCAGCAGTCATGTTGTATTTCTTGTGATTCCTTCAGCTCTTATGATGATTCAAGAACTCAAATTCTAGGGCACAGAATCGGTGCCAAAAAGATTTTATCAATCAAAATGCCTGCAAAGTGCTAAAAAAGCAAAACACATGCACACAAAAGTCAATCTCTATTCCTTCTTGTGTGTGTAACACTATTCATTTATAGTGGTCATCTGAGATATTGGGCATTTTAATAAAGGGCTGATTTGCAATCAGAGTTAAATTCCAAATGTGCTCCAGAGGCTGTGGAGCCCTAACAGAGAAGAAAGACAGAGGTGGGAGGAGGTGAGAAAGAAGAAGGCTGGAAAGTTGGTTTATGCCTCTGCACAGAGACACAAGACTTGGTCAACACCCTTAAATCTACATTCTCACATGTAGGTACATTTGTATTTAGGCTTTTCAGATCGAAATCTGGTTTTTATTTCTGTGCATCTCTGAATCCTGCAATGGTAGCACAGGAGAAACAGGAGAAAGTCGTCCCTTACTGCAAAGGGCTGACTTAAAATTTAATTCTTATGAATGTAACTTTGATGGGACCTTTCAGTATTATCCTAAACAGCAGAACTGGCACGAACAGCATCACTTAAAATGACTGTTTTCCATTAGGGTATGGACAATCTGTGTTGGAATTCACTGGTTTTATCAGAAAGCAGATGTTTCAAACAAAGTGCTCTTGTAAGTGACTCCTGTGAGCAGGCACAGTCCCTTTATTTGCTGTGTCACTGCTCCCTCTGAGTCAATGTTCACCCTAAGACACACTTGGACTTCTGCTTCATGAGTTTACTTTTTATGATACCACTTTAAAAGCTTGAGATAGAGGTTTGTAAGGTCATTATTTGATTCAAAACTAAGGTTTTAGTGAGTTGGTCTCAGTCTCACAAGTTCTCCAGCATTAAGACAAGCCATGGATCACTGAAAATTTATTAATTACCAAAAACAACTCAAACTTGATGAAGACTGATGAGTGAAGAGTTTCCTAAACACATCCACTTTTGCTCTCCTAAAAATGACTTCTCATTCTTATCTCCAATGTGACTTAAAACCAGCATGAATAAATAGAAAGAAACTGTTATTAAAGCAGAAAAAAATCATAACAATAAGTGCATGCTTGAAACCCAGCATACTATTTATTGGTGTAATTTTCTGACTTGTGCATTCTGAGAGAAGATACAGCAGCTAATAGATCAGATGAAGTGAAATTAAAAGCAGTCTGGGTTAATAATGAATAGCAGTGAAGACAGAGAACAACTTCATGGTTCCAATATTCAGACACAGAAATGATGGGCATTGAGAAGGCAGTGGGAACTTCAGGCTCTCTTAACAAAACACCTGAAGCACTTTAAATGAATTAAAAGAATAAAAATAACTGAGGTGGATTTTGAAAACCAGAAACCAAACAAGTTGCCTAATAGTAATGAATCAGACTCCTACTGTGTGAATAGAAAAATAATGATTTGCTTACTGGCTCTCTATTCTCTGTTGTGATCTTAGAATTATGCCCAGCTTTCTTAAAAATTTATTTTTTTTTCCTCATTGGCACAGGAATTCCATAAAGCCACTGAAACTCTGATGTGAGAAGGCTTAAGGACGTTTTAATATTGTTACACTTGAATGTTTTACTACTTGAGAGAAGTTTGAGAATGTCTTTCTAACTTTAAACCTTTGCTGTCTGTTTCCTTACTTTTGCTGCATTAATTGTAGAGGAATCTTTGTAGAATTCCATGTAGGAAAGGCAGGGAAAAAAGTGTTACCTGGGGGCAATGTAAACGTGGTAGGAAAAATAGTAACATTAATTAAAATATCAGAAACCAGGTAATTTAAGAAAGTCTGTTCACCCTAGGATTTTCTACCACTTGATTAAAAAGGAAATGCTCCTAGCTTTAGCCTGTTATTAACTTTTCTTTCCCAATTCTTCAGGGCAAAGAAGACAGAAAGCAGAATAATGGAGTAAAGAAAATGCCTAGGCTAGACAAATCCCTTAAGGCAAAGGCATAAAGTCTCAAGTTCAAGGTACTAAACCCACAAAATGACACAGCCAAACTGTACCTCCAAATGCCAGCAGCAAGCACAGCATTTTCGTGAGGATGTGCATGAATCAGGCACAAGAGGAGCAGCTCCTCAGGGGCAAACACTGACTCACGCCTTTCCTGGCTTTATGAGCCCTGTCCCCAGGCACATCCCCACGGGCCATGGGCTTCCACAGCTCCCCAGGACCACCTGCCAGCCCCACTGGAAGTGTGCAGGCTCAAGCCTGTCCCAGCAGAAGGGGTTAATTTGCCCCACATTAATTGGTTTTACTCTGCAAGCGGCAAAGGCAGGCGCCTGCTCGGCTCATCTGTCTCGTGATTGCAGCTCGGTGTTCAAACTCTGCTCTGGCAATCATCACATTCCTGCTCCATAAAGGAGGAGGGAGGAACAAAAGCTTGGATGGTGAGGAACTGCAGCACTGAAATCCAGTCCCTTCTGGCTGAGGGGCAGCAGGAACCATGGTCAGAGCACAGGAGGAGTCAGCAAACTTAGAAATATATATATACTCAGATATATACCCAGAAACATAATACTCAGATATCCACAGAAACTCAACCTAGAAAGGGCAGGAGAAGGCAACAGACTTTAAATCCCCCATCAAATACACTGGACTGTGGTATCACAGCACTGTATTCCAAATGAGGAAGGGAGGCTCAACCAGTGAGATTTCCATTTCTGCAGTTAGGTGAAAGACTTTTCTCCAAGGAGATGCTATTGCAGTAGCATTAAATTTTCATTTTTTCAGCGAGTTTACTCACTGAATATATTTTGAGCGATTTTTGTTTTGTTTTCAAAGCTCATGGGAATGTAAAAAAAAATGAAGCACCAAACTGGATTCTGCTTGGAAATGAATGCTGTTAATGCTGGCACTGCCTGTTTCCATAAAGTAGTTTCATCACTCAAACCCTAAGAACTTTCCCCCACAGAATACTGTAGCAAAAGTTAACTTACAAGCTTTTATATGCATCCTTGAACACTACATTAGTTTGTCCTCTGCCTCCTCCTTCCTATCACATTCATGAGAGCTGGGCCAGCCTGACAGTGCTGCAGCAGACTGAAATCAGCTATTTTGCATTTATCAGAAAAAAAACGCTGCATTTTTAAAAGTGTTGAATAATTTTCACTGCAACACATAGCTCAGGATTTCAGAAAACAAGTACTTGATTTTTTTGTTTCGATTTCTGTGAGCATGGTTTGATCCAGCTGTGCTTTACTTCTTGAAACACACCATCAAAACTCGACTAGGGCTCACAGAAAGCTGATTAAGTCTGTGCTGAGTGGTTGATTTCTTCCAAAGAAGAATCTTCAGGATAACAGACTCTTTTCCCTTTCCACACTGTCAAGTTTTAGTCCTCCTTGTGCCTTAAGAGCACAGTAAGAAAAGACTTTCTAGACTCTCTGGGGCAGGTTAAGACAAGGCACTTGTCCTTCTGCCCAGCTCTCTTCAGACAGGCAATGCTCCCAAATGACTGTAAGAGAGCAGTTTGTGCAGTTTTATTTCTCAGCTGACTCTCAGTGCTGTTTAAGGTGAGCTTGTGGAACACTGGGTGAGAAACATGATCAGTAAATTGGTGGCCAAACTCTTTCTCCTCTCCAGTAAGTGAGTAAGATGTGCTGAAGGAGGGAAAGGAGGATATTAGGAATTTATAATAGATGAGAGTTATTTACTGAGTCTTAGAAAAGGATGCATGGTTGTAACTATAGATAAATGACATTCCTACATACCTACAAGGGTTTTAATTTGTTACTGCTGAGTCAAAAAACCTCCCTACACTAAAACAGATAAAAACCCCAAGGGGAGCATGTGTGTGTTGTGTGATAAACTTATAAAGAATTGTGCCATTGAGTCTTTCCAAAGCTGAAAGTTACTGCTGATTCTGCATTGAAGAAAAGGGTACCCTCTGTTCTCACAGATTATCAGACCAGAAAGTACCCATAATATGCAGCTCCACAGCTCTGTTTGGCACAGGCATGAACTGGCAAGCACAACCAACAATCCTTGCTGTGTCTGGCTCATGGCAAAATCTGTACCAGCTCTGCACTAAAAATAAGGGTGTGAGCTGCCTCTAAACACTAAGGATATAAAAAACACAACCTTCAGACTCCTAAAACCCCTGGAAATTTCCAGGACGTCAGAGTACTCCTGAAGTTGTTCATGTACCAAGGCACTTCTTGGGAGGTCAGAAACATGACAATTCCATTTAGGAAATACGTGTGAAAATCAGAATTTAAACCTAAACACAGTAAGCCCATATTGCAACTTTCCCCAATATATTCCTTTGAAGAGCACACATACTTTCCTCCAGAAAGCTGACTGCTTAAAATAGCTGTCAGTTTTCTAAAGGGAGTGATTAATTCCACTGGAGTTATTTCTGCTTCCAAGAGCACTACTAAATTTAACTGACAATGGGGAAGGCTGCTGCTAATGGGTGTTTCACATAGTTTAAATAAACCCACATTTATGCATTGCTAAGTGTGTGGCTTTTTAAGGTTTTTGACTTGATTTTTATTACACAACTGATCAGTCAATGCTCATAAACTGCTGACCAAAGCCATTCAATGACTGCTAGTGACTCCTAGTAATTAATAACTGCCCAGTAATTGCCTCAGGACTAGTAGCACCTGCCTAGTAATTCCTAGTTAATTACTAGAGCTAGTAAGGCCCTAGTAACTACTCAGTAGCTACAGTAAGAGCCTCTCAGTAACTACTAGGAAGACTCTAACAACATTGGGAACATCTTAGTGCCCAAAAACTGCTAGTAGTGACTTTGTAGCTGCCTAATACCTGCCTAACAATTACTAAATTACTAATTACTGCCTTGTAACTGCCTAGTAAATAATAGTTACTGCCTGGTGTCTGCCTAACAGCTCCTAGTAGCTGCCTAATAATTACTAGTAACTGCTTTGTAACTGCCTAGTAAATACTAGGTGTGATACCAGCCCTTCCCTTCATGGCTCCATTGATCCATCCCTCTTCAGGGCCGAATTTCCCCATGGTTTCCACCCCAAGGAGAATGAGCAGAGTAATTTCCCCTCAGTTTTCCCTGCTGTTGCCCCAAAAAAGGGGCTTCCTCCAGATCAGGGCTTCCCCTTGCCCTGGAGGGTCACCTTGGATGGTTAAAGCTGGATTGCAGTGACAGGGTGAGTCTGAGGAGATCCTGCTTGGCACAGGGATTTTTTTCCTCCTTTTTTCCCCCTTTTTTTCCCTCTCTAATTCATGACTTGTCTGAGCTTTGCTCGCAGCAGTGCAAAGCTGCTGCCATTAAATTTGATTTTTAGAGGGCAGCAGAGGGTGCTGCCAGTTCTCCTGTTGGGAGGATCAGGGCCACTCACCCCTACAGCCCAAAATCCAGACAGACTCAGAGCACACAATAATCTTCTGTTGAGGGGTCAGCCTTGCACCATGCTCCAAAATTGGCATTCTTCTCCAGCTGGCTTTGAAATTCAGTGTTTTTTCAAGGGGCTCAGAGTAGGTTCACTGCTCTAAATACACATTTAAAAAGATATCCTGCTCTGCTTTGAAAAGATCGATTCTTTGTTGCAATTATAATATTTGTTCTGCTGTCTATTCTATTCTGTGTTATTTGTTATCTGGGAACCAGAATCAGTGCTTTGTGTCATTAATGACTTAGTTCAATATAGCCACACTCCAGGCTGTGTGAGTTTGGGAGGAAAAACAACAATCAGCACTGATTTTGAGGTGCTAAAGTCCTTTTGGCAGTTTCTAAAAGATGACTATGGCCAGGGGAATAACCTGTGAACAACAACATTCTGACAGAGCATTCTGACATCACCTATCACACACGGAGAGCATTGCAGTTAAAACTGAAATTGCCTGTAGGAGTTAATTGCCTGTAATGACTTTTGTGTGCTGCACAGCTAAACGGGGAGGCTTGTGCTGATGGCTCTGGGACAGCTCTGGCCCTCCTCAGGAGCAGTGGAGGTGTCTGGTTGTTTGTGGAAATGCTGCTCATAAGCACATGAACAGCAGGATCACCCTGAATTTATGGGGCTGTGGATTGATGCTGTTTGTGCTTGGCACACACAGGCAGGCTGTGAGATGGTATTTGTTAGGATACCAGACTTCATTTGCAGGGAAGGAACACTGCCAGAGGCTTTTAGCAGAAGGTGCTGAGCAGCTCTGTGTCTTGCAGAGCCCAGGGATATTTCCCACTGCCTTGGAAATGTAAAGGATTTATTTTACTGCCACAGGATTTACCTTCTTTATTTCTCTGCATCTCACTTTTGCTGTCAGCCAGGCAGAATTTTCTGTGCAGCACAGGGATGTGGGAAGAGGTTTGCAATCACTGTTATCTGCACAGGGCCTAGAGATGGAGGAGGAAACAGCATCAGGTTTCCTTGGGGTGGAGGGTGAGATTAGCAGGAGCCAGCCCTTTGAAGTGCTATTAAATGATTAAAAAATGCCGAAGGGCAATGTGGGCTGGGTTCAGTCTTCACAGTGAGGTTCATTCTTACACATGAGGGCCCTTCCTTGTGTCTCCCTGAGCTTGCACTGGTGCAGACAGTAAAGCCAGGGCTGCTCCTGAGTTCAGTCTCTGTGGTGGAGCCTCCTTTGCCACTCAGGTGGCTCAGATTCTCTCCCAGAGCTGAGCACTGGAGGTGGGGACAGCTCTCAGGTGCTGTTTCAAAGAGCTTTAGTGCATCCAAGATGGTGAGAGTATCCAAGATGTCCTGCTTGCCCCCACAGTCTGTGCTGAACTCTTGGTTGTCCTTCCAGTTCCTGACACACTGCTCTGTCTGTGTGCTGCCACTGGTGCTTGGGAAGTGAATTCCTCTTTTCCTGGTGGTGACAGGATGCTGAGAATGCCAAGGCACTCTGTTATCCCTGCTCCTAAATACTCTGTCCATCTCTGTGAGGGTAAAAATAAAGCAGCTTTGTTTGATTTCTAGAAAAAGCCAGACGACAGTGCAGGGGTCAGAAATAGCCCTCCCAGCCCTCCCCATCCCACTGTCTCAGCTGTTGCTTCCTGAGAGACAGAAGCATGTGGCCACTAAAAATACCCTGCAGAGAGAATACACTCTCCCCCCACTGGGAGAGTATAAATTCAGCCGAGTTGTAGCACACACAACTTCTGGTGGCTGGGAGGAACATTCCCCAGTGTCACTTTTGGAGAGGGCTTTCCTAAGGAAGCAGCAATCCCAGCCCTGTCCCTTCCCTGCCTAGGTGGGCAATTCTGAGCCCAGGAGCTGCGGCTGCTGCTCCCACCCCTCTCCCTCCTGTGGGAATCCGTGTGCCCAGGGCTGGGAGGGGACCAGCCCTCCTTCTGTGCCCTGTGGCACGTCCCAGCTGACAGGAGAGACGGGAGATTTGGCTGCTCTGAGACACCCCTTCCCAAGCCTTGGGGTCCCTGGGATGACCAAAGGAGGAATGGAGTCGGTGGAAGTGTTCACAACCGAAGGCAAAGGCAGGGGTTTGAAAGCCCAGAAGGAATTCTTGCCTGGGGATGTCATCTTTGCCGAGCCAGCCTACGCGGCCGTGGTTTTTGACAGGTAAGGGAAAAGCACTCACAAAACTCGGGCCAAAAGTCATCTCACTGCCAACTTTCACCTGGCTGGTTGTATAAGAGTTTGGAGGTGTCTGGATGACACCAGAGAAGGGGTTGGGGGAAGTCAGAAGCGCTTCTGTAATGACACATTCGCAGCTTGTAGTGAATGTCCTTCCCAGGGCTCAGATCAGCTTTTTCACTGTTTCTGTGGCACAGTTTGCTTCCAGGATGTGACCTCGGAAGGTGCTTGGTAACCTTTGAGAAAAGCAGTGAAAGTTGCATGTATTCAGTGCCTCACAAACCCAGCCCCAGCTGCACTGCAGTGGACTGCCAGGAGTCAGTGTAAAATAACTCAGTACAGGAATCTCAGACTGACTTTGCTGAAGTCTCAGATGGGTTATACATTATAAAAATGAGTTCCATTGTGCTCTGCTCACATCACCATCCCCAGCTGCCCTCAAGCTAGGGGCTGGTGGGGATCAGTGAGTGACACTGTTTCTGTTAAAGAGTTTTAATATTTACAGCTGGCTGAGCTAACTGGAGACAAATGTCTGCTTTTGCTCTTTCGTGAGACTGGATTTAGATTTATGTTCATGCTGATGTAGCCAGACACTGAGCTCTGGTGCAAGGATATTTTTCTCTTCTGCTGCTTGTTTTAATCTCAACATTTTGCTCAACCTGTGCTGCTGGGGTGGCTGGTAGGTGCCCACTTCTGACCTTTAAATCAGTGGAAGATTCACTTGAATAACCTGGCAGAGAAGATATGCAAAGAATCGATTTCTATGTTGATCTCCATTGGGCTAAATTTAAATTAAAGCCTCTGACACAAATGGAATTTCTTCAGCCTTATAACATGCTAACTGAGAGCAGAATGTGGCCCACATTTTTAAACTGAGGATTTAGATGGCAGTTGAAGGTCTCATTCTGAGCTTAAGAAAGTTGTGAGTGTTCTTCAAGGGCATCATGGGAAGCCCTGAGTCCTGAATTTTTAGCCCCAAACAGCCAGTGACTTTAGTAAATACCCTGCTCACTAAACAGGGCTGTGAACTATTCTGCTTAGCTGAGTTTTCTCTGATTAAATCAGCTCTGCTAATGAAGCCTGGGGCACAAGCAGAGGTGCTGCTGTTGATAACCCTGATCATCTCGTAGCTGAGGCTGATCAGTGCCACTGTGTGATCTGGCAGTAGCAGAGAATTGGGTACTAAATAGAATTAAGTTTTTTGTGTGTCTTTCATTCACTGCCTCCTTGCCCTTCAACTGTCAGTGGGTGAACATGATTGTGAATCTTTGCCATAGCAGGAATGACACTTTTAGTTTTTATTTTAATTTGTCATTGCAAGAGCTCACATTAAAGACGTCATTTTTCACTTTAAAATGTTGAGTTCTTGAAGTCTTAACCCTGAGCTCCATTACAGGAGTTGGTGACAAAATCATTTCTCCTTGATGTGTCCTTTTAGCTCTTGTACTTCAGTTTCATTTGTGTCACTAGCTGGAATTTTGTGATTTGCTTTGAAAGTGCCTATGGACAATTATTTCTCTCATATGCCTTATTAAAAGTACTTTTTTTTTTAAAAAAAACACTGAAAACATTTTGACTTTTGATGGTGGGTTAAAAATATTTTTTCTCCTATGTGAAATGTTGCACTGTGCATCGAGCAGAGCTGCCTGTGTTGAAGAGCTACAACTTTGCTGCATTTTCAAATGTCACTTGTGTAATGTGAGATGGGGCAGAAGCTATGACTGCATCAGCTCTTAGACTGCAGGCTGTGTCTTAGGCTGAGGCTCCCAGCAGAAAACCTCAGATGGGGAGAGATGTGTTTCCCTGCTTCCCTCCCTCCTTCCCCAAGCTGGGCTTGTTTAGCTCCCAGGGGCAGGTCCAGAGGTTGAGCAGCAAGAAGTCAAGGCAAACACAGCCCTTCTCTGCAACTGTTGTGCAACAATAATGGATCTGTACCCTCCTGTGGCACGTTTCACCCCAAAGCACTGAATGTAGGGCAGTGCAGATATGCAGTCTCAAAGTCTCTGGAAAGACTAAATGCTTGTTGATTAGTGCTTGGCAGGATATAGCCTGTGTGTGAGATATTATGGAAACACACATTTTTCTTGTGGAAGTCGCCCTGCTGCTCTTCTTACACACCCACAGCTTTGGTTTCAAAGGTACCTCCTGCTGCTGTCCCAGGGTATTCATCAAACTCCATTGAACTGATTGCTGTCAAAGAAGGGTTGCCTGCATCCTTGTAGGACCTGCAAGAATAAATCCACACCTGGCCATGGTAGCTGGTTTTACTCTAAAAGAACTTCTGCTGCCTCTGCATGGATGAAGAGGCAGTGAAGAGGCATGTGCTTTTCCTTGCCCACAAACACAGCTGTATAGGTCCTGTAATTGCTGTTGGGTTTACACTACTAAAAAGGGTCTCAGCCTGCACAGGGAAACCCAAAATTCAGATTCCCTCGTCCTAATTCACTTCAGTATCTCCCATGTCTTGCTGAAAGCACTGTGTATGTGTACTGTGGAAAAGGGATTTGAATATGAATGATTGCTGGGTTTAAGTTTCTGGCTCAGCTCCTACCAAATAGGTGACCAGAGACTTTCCAGAGATCTCAGCTTTCTTTGGGCATGAAGACCACACAGATGCACTGGAGTGCAGAGCTGGTCTCTGCTTTGCAGCCCTTGGAAGAACTCAGTCCTTTGGGAAGTCTGTTCCCAGTGTGTGGGTGTTGAGACCCTGAAATCTGATTTTGCTGCTGAAAGGGATGTGGAAGGCAGTCACAGTGCAGAGGCCACACAGTGATTTCTGTGTGGCTGCACTGGGTGTGCAGGTGAAGCAAAGGTCTTTTTGAGATTAGTAGGAGCAGCTCTGCAGCAATATAACACAGTCTAGCTGTCTGGAACACAGCTGGAAATGGAAATCACACTGGAACATCAGCCACAGTTTACCTGGCCAATAACCAGATGATCAAGTTTAAAGTCAGTAACACGTGGGAGCTTTGGCAAGCTGCCAGGCAAATAAAATGCTGTATCTGTACTTAGTGCCCAGACAGTCAGACCTCAGGGATGTTATCACTGCTGGGTACCTCCTCCAGTGCTGGGAGTGGTTGGAGAGGCCCTTCCATCATCCCACTGTGGATCCAGTCCAGGGCAACTGGGATATCATAGCACAGACTCCAACCTGCCTTATGTATGGAGATAGAGAGAGAGGTAAATGGACAGACAGACAGACAGATGTGAGGAGCTGTGGAAGAAATGTGGACCTGAGGCCATCACCCAACTGCACTTTATGGATGTCTGTCTTTCAGTAGGAGGCTGAGTTTGAGGAAGTGTGGAGACTTGACTTTGCTAGGAAAAGGAGTATTTTCTTTGACAGAACTCTATGATCAGGTGTCCCTGCAGAGCCTAACACTGGACTTCTGTGTCCAGGCAAGTGAATCCAACACTAAATGCTGATATAACCAGTGGCACTCTACAATGGGCAGGGAACATATGCATTTAATCTGAATGACTTTCCAGACCCTGCTGAGTGTGGTGGTGGAATCTCAGCCCAGGCACAGGGGGTACAAATGAGAACATCCAGGTGTCTAAACCTACAGGCTGCATCCCACCCTGGCAGCCCCTGAAGGTCACAGGGACCCTGAAAGCCCCTAAAGTCATGAAGGCTGGTGAGGGCTTGCACTCTTCAGCCCAAGGATGGTCATCTGAGCAGCAGTTTCTTACACAGTGCCAGAGACTTTTAGTCTAGAAGTACATAAAACTCAAAGAAAAATGAGGCTCCTATAAACATCAGCCAGCTCACAGCTGATTGTAAGGCCAGAGCATGACTCACTGGGCTAACCCTGGTCATTGCAGGGGGTTGGACTAGGACTAGATGACCTTTCAAGGTCCCTTCCAACCCAAACCATTCTGATTTTATGATTCTATAACTTAATTGCTTAACATAGTGTAGACTTAGCATTGACTCCTGTATCAAGTCTGTTACTTCTGCCTGAATGGGAGCAGGCTGCTTAAAGAGACAGTGAATACTGATGGAAAGGGGGGCAGAACTCTGATTTCCAGGATAAAGTGTAGACACAGCCTGATCTCTGATTCAGCCTTGCTGTTATCAGCTGAAAACACCAGTGGTCAAGGACTGCTTTGCCCTAACATAGAAACAAAAAGCTGGAATTATATTTTCTCAAGGGATTCTTTGCTTTTGCTGGGGTAACTTTTCAATTTGCACAGTCCCTGAGGCTCTCACTGAAGCTTTCTCCAATCCCTCCTCCCTCTTTGCTTTGTCCCTGAAGATCCCAGGTCTCCTTTCCTCTCTCACCTTCGTGACCATGGCACTCCCAGTGCCTGGGCTCAGTGTGCTGTTTGTGGCCTTCTCCTCTGACCCATCAGCTGGCTCTCAAGCCTGTCAGAGTTTACATTTCCTATAAGCAAGGGGATGCCTCATATGTCTCTGTCAGCCTTTGCCAAGAGGAGGTTTGCCCTTTAAGCAGCAGGGTTTGAGGGACTGGAAATTTGAGGGATTTGAGTAGTCAAGGAAAACAGTGTCATGTGGTGGAAAGCCAAGATCACCTGAAGATCTGCCTGAGGAGTGATCTGCAAATTGCTAAAAAACTGAGATCTGCACTTAATGCACTTCTTTTTGATGTATGAAAGAGGCTGAAAACATCTTCCAAGGAAATGTGGGGAGCTCTGTTATTGTAGTTGGGATGACCTAGAGATACGAGAAATCCAAAATTTCCCATAACAGCATGGCTCTGAGAAAACTATGAAAACAAATGCTCTGAGTTGATACTTATAAAAACTGAGAGCTAATGTGATCATATTCACATTTTTTAAAATGTTCTGGGCTTTGATTTTTTTATTATTATCTCATTTGTTCAAAAGCGTTAATAAAATCTGGGAGAAAACCGAGCTTTTTAGAGAAAACCTCGCCCACACCTCTAAGAAGAGGCCGGGAAATCTAAATCTTAATAAAAGACTAAATATAAAATCGTCAAAATTTAGTCTAAAATAAATCCTCCTCAAAGCAGAAAAACCAGGATATGTCAGCCCTGACATTTTACAGATGAAAGTACTAAGCTCCAACCCCTTTTTAAAGGAGCAAACCCATTCTTATGCTAATAATTCATCTTTAGGTAGCAGGTGCATTTCCTTAGAATGATGTCTTTAATGAAGTGTTAAAGCCTCTGCTCTGAAAGCCAAGCAGACTCTGCCTACATCTTAAACTGTTCTTATGCTGTTCTCTGTAGCAGACTGAGGAGAGAGATGTCCTGCCAAGCAATAATAAATAGGATTCAGGTGTAAATTAGGCCATCTGTGGGTATCATCTGTGATGTACAGGACAGCATGAAGCCATGCTCACAGTTTGTGAGCTACTCACTGTGCCCATCAGCTGCTCAGTTAAATCCTCCTCTGTGCTTTGCACTGAAACCATCTCACCTGGCTTCTCCAGGCCAGTGAATGAGATGTTGTGGGTGCTGGATGGCAGATGTTTGGGTTGTGCATGCCTCAGGGATGAGGTTAATACATTTCCTGTGACAGTGCTCAGCCCTCTGTCCTGGCAGGTCCAACAGACCTTAATCTGTCTGAATCCAGTCCAAGCAGTCACAAGAGTTATTTGTTTCTTGTGCTTTCCCTGTGAGCCATGCTTGCAGGAGCCATGGTTTAGCTGGGAGTGCTCTGTCCCCTCTTGCACTTGTTGGCTGGCACACTGAATCCCTGCTTTTGCCACTGTAGCTACACCAGGATGAGCTGTAGCTGTGGGTCTCACCTACATAACCCCAGAGCACGTGAGCCCTTCAGAGTTCAGCTCGGTTGGTGCTGGGGTGGGAGGCCAAGGAAACCTGAGGCTCCCCAGAAAGTCATTCAGTGAGTCAGTCAGTGGCATCTGCCCTCGAAGTCAGTCCTAAATCCCTGACCTGGCAAGCTCATGGTGGGCTGGAGGCATCCCTGTCCTACAGAGGATCTGCTTTGGGGCAGGGTGCTAACCAGTTCTCACTCTGTGGAAGGTGGCAGCGAGGGCCATGGAGCACAGACACAGCAGCAAGCAGCTGTGTGGTCCCTGTGCTGAAGCAAGGCAAGCTGAGCAGCAAAACCCAGAGGCTTCAGACCTCCAGGGCTCCTGGGCAGGTGCCACAGCAGAAGTCACCTCCCCAGGGTTCTCTCCTTCCAACCCAGTGCTGCCTGGCCGTGCAGCATCCTGAGCACGTGGGTGTGGGCTGCTCTGTGTACCAGGAGGGGAGGTCTGGGGTACCTGGAACCACTGGGGGCTGTGTTAAACATTTTCTAGACCAGACAGAGGAAGTTTTATAGACCAGGGATTTCCAAGGGCTGAGAGAGCCAGGTTTAATCTCACTTGGAGAACCTTAACCCTGCAGAGGGGGTGAGAGAAGAGACACTGAACCACTGCAAGCCTTTGGTGTCCTGGGTGCTGTCTGTCTCCAGGACAGATGGAATCAGAACCCAGACAAGGGAGAGGCCCCTGTGCCAGTCCCTTTTGGGGCATCCAGCTCTGAGCTCCTCTGAGACAGCTGCCAAAGGGGCACCTGGGGGATTGAGGTGCTTGCAGATGCTCAAGCAATGTTAGCTGAAGATTTAAGGAATAGATCTCAAACACTTGTGTCTCCTGATTTTTTTACTGTGCCAAGAGTTGAGCCCAGGCCTCTGGAGTCCTGATAACACACAGTATCAATAAATCCAGTGTTCTTTGAAACCACTTTGGGGCACAGAGGATCCCATAATGGTTTTATAAGAGATGCAGTATTTCTTACACCTGCCAGTCAGATTACCTGTGAGTAACTGTCTCTGCAGTTTCAATACCACATGGGCTGTTCCTTTGCTTTCTCAGAAAGTCTTGTAGAATATTTTTGGTGCATTTCTGCATCTCCTCAAAAATAAGGGATTTCCAGAGCTGGTGGTAAGTTCTGCCAGCCAGGTTTGCTGTGGAAAATCTGGACTCCCTATACAATAAAACAGCAAAATGCAAAGCCAGCATTTCAGTATATTTTGATTCTCAGGGAGCAAACTGAGGGGAGAGAAGCACCCAGCTGGAGGACTTGGATTTTTCTGTACCATGTTCCCTTCCAACTTGTCATTCCTCTCCACAAGGATACCTCTTTATTTTGCTTTCTGACTGCCCTTAAAACACCCAGGTGGCAGGAGGGAGCCCCATTCCCCACGTGAGATACCTCTCTGTGCTTTCTGGCATGATGTAACCACGTGGGTTTTATCAGCCCCCTGGCTCTGCTTTGCCTTACAAGGAGTGTAATCTCTGCTGCACCTCTCTGCCCCCCTGAGCTGGCAGCTGACAGAGCACAGCCCCACATCACTCACCAGCTCTTCCATTTCACACAGTGGAGCTGCCTGTGTCCCCATTCCCAGTTCCCCTGCCCCAGCCCAGGTGCTTGCCTTGCACTGGGCTCTCTCCAGCAGTGCTCACTCTCCTAAACCTCATTTTCCAAACCTCATTTCTGCACATGGTTTTGTCTGATATGGTCCATCCTGCTTTCAAATCAGTGGCCCTCTTGATCCTGCAAGAGCCAAGGCACAGGGTAGATTATGTCAGCAGCTCACATAATATTTTCAGAGAAAAGAAAATGCATTTTAAATGAACTGTGATATAGATATAAATAGAAATGTGGATATGTATCTACATACCTATGTATATATACAGGTATAGTAGAGAGGCAGGACAGTCTCTGGGCTGGATTCTCTGGGGCTCTGAGTCTGATTCCTGCTTCTGACACATCCTCCTTATGGGATCATGAATAATTTCTTTATTCCCCCGTGCCTCAGTTTCCCCACTCTGTGCTGTGCACAATGACAAATGTTCCCTTGATCATGAAGCCTCTGTGGTCCCTGAGCTTTTTGCAGTGAGGAGAACCTCCCTTCTGGCACCAGCAGTGGCTGAGTGATGGGAATTTAAATTGTCCTGTGCTGTCGAGCTTGGCTGGAGGCCCAGATAAAGTGGGTGGCTGCCTGGAGAAGCAGACAGCTGGAGACACCAAATCAGGCAGTGAAAAGCCTTCTCTAGCTGCAAGGGGAAAGTCACCAAATGTTCTGGACAAGAGACCAAAGTGTCTCCCCCTCCTTCTCAATGAGTTAAGTTCTAGGAGCAAAAGCTGGACACAAGAAAGGGCATATGGAGGAGGGTTCCCCTCAGTCTGGGACCCTGGACATTCTCAGAGGGAGGACCTGAGGTCAGACTTCTTCATCAGTGTCCTCTCCCAGCCTTGGTTATAGTTTCATGCAGACAATTATAGGATGCTTCTTGGAAATCCTGTTTTGAATCCCCCAAAGCTGAAATACCCCTTTGGAAGGGGTCCCAGTTATTCCATCACTATTTAACTTAAAGCAACAGCACCAGGCAAGAACAGAGGGGTCAAGCTCGGTGGGGTGTTTCTCCATCCTCCCCAAAAATCATGAGGGGTTCATTTTAGTGGCTGTGAGGAGCCCAGGGGTGCAAAACTGGCAGATTTTCACTGGGTAGAGCTGTCCCCCACTGATCCCATGTGTCTGTCTGTCCCTCCAGCCTGACACACGTCATCTGCCACACCTGCTTCAAGCGGCAGGAGAGGCTCCACCGCTGCGGGCAGTGCAAGTTCGCCTTTTACTGCGACAGGACCTGCCAGAGAGCAGCCTGGCTCAACCACAAAAACGAGTGCTCTGCCATCAAGAGGCACGGCAAGGCACCCACTGAAAACATCAGGTGAGAGCTGGCCCCCGTGGCCTGGCAGAGGGCAGAGCATCCCACGGCAAGGAAGAGCTGAGCGGCCTGATTTGGGCAAGGTGGAGGTGGGAGAAGGTTTAGGATAGGCCAGGAGCATCCCTGAGCTGAAGGGATGCAGGAGCATCAGTGGTGCAAAGAATATGCTTCTCTTTGGGTTTTTTTTTTTGTGCTAGGCCCCAAGAACTCTGAACATGGTGAGGCAAACCCACCCTAGATGGTTTAGGAGGTGTGGGAAACTGGGGAGCAGTGGAAAAGTGAAAGAGGAGATGGGTTCTTCCCCAATTTGTGTATAGGATACATTAATCTGTCTTCACATTACACCTCTATCATAAGAAAATGAGAGGAATCCTCAAGGAAATAAGAGCAGTTGTGGAGGGCTGGGGACCTGGGGGATCTGGATGAGAACACAAGAGCTGGGACAAACCCCTGCATCTCCCTTTCCTTCAGAAGGCTGGGGATGGTGACCATCCATCCCCCTTCTGGTGCTGAGCCTGTCTCAGTCAGCCTGCCCGCACACAGTCCCCCCAGGAGATGAATTTTGGCAGCCCTCTGCTGTGTCCTGGTGGTGGAGCTGTAACTCCCCGGCTGTCTCCCGGCCAGGCTGGCTGCCCGCATCCTGTGGAAGATGGAGAGGGAGGGCAGTGGGCTCTCCGAGGGCTGCCTGGTGTCCATCGACGAGCTGCAGAACCACGTGGAGAGCTTCGGCGAGGAGGAGAAGAAGGAGCTGCGTGCTGACGTGGAGAGTTTCCTGGAGTTCTGGCCGCCCCAGTGCCAGCAGTTCGGGATGCAGTTCATCTCCCACATATTCGGAGTGGTACGTTGGAGGGGGGGCTTGTAACGCCAGCACTGCAGAAACTCCCAGCTGGCCTGATTTGGGCATGGCTGGATCCCATTCCCCACCTGCTGCTCCTCTGCTCTGACACTGGGAAACTGAGGCGTGGCAAAGGCAAGGGGTGAAACATTTTAGTGTCTGAATGTGCAGACAAGTGGTTTGCTCAGTCATAGGTGCTGCATTGTCATCACAAGTCCCACTGGGCATCTCTCTGCACCTGGGAGAGCTGAGAAAATCTAAGTACATTTTTAGCAAACATACCTAGAATATATTTGAATACAGCAGATCTGTTTTAGTACATACATGAATGTCTATTAATATTGTGTGCATTAGATTTTTTACATTGACATATATAATAAAATCAGTAAAAGATACTAAATATATTTAATAATATCCATTACCAACTTGTCGACTACAAATTTTTGTTCTCAGTGTAGCCAGAGAGGGAAATTCCAGCTTGGGCTGAGCTGCTCTGTTCCCAGCCCTGGGTATCCCTGCACTGCCAAGAGGAAACACACTCTGCTCACCCCTCTGCCAGCAACTGCTGTGCAAGACAAGCTGCCCTTTGCCAGTCCCAGTGCAGGGAGAGGACACAGCATCCCTTGGTACCCACACCACAAAGAAAATCCACTCCACTGGACACAGAGAGACCCTATGTGCTAGTGACCAGCACAGCTTGTCAGTGGAGAAGCAAAAAAGTAGAGAAAAACTACAGAATCAGTTCACAAAGGAAATAAAATTATTAGCAGGGTAAAATAATCAGCACCTGAGTTAATTATTTCCTTTGGTTTATCCTATCACATTTTCTCTTTGCAGATATTTCCATTATTTATGTTTGTGACTAAAACATGTTCTGTTCATATGTGATAATAATGTATCATATAGGAAAGTAAAATAATTCATTCTTGGAATATATCTCATGCAAAAGCAGTCATTCTGAAAATTCATAGCAAAGAGTAATAGCTGTTTTTTATGAGCTTTGAGGGTAACCCAGGAAACATGACCAGGCAGAATGCAGCAGTGAAGGTTAATTTCTAACTGACACCATTTTCACGAGTGTGAACTTTGCTTTCTGCTGGAATTGCCTCAAAATCATTTTCCTGTGACCTTTTTCTGAATTATTTGCAGGAACCAAATATAAGGAAATCAATACAAGTCCATCTTAGGCATCCCAAGTGAACACTGGCAACAAATATTCTACAACATTTACTCAGCTCTGCCCTGGGCTGGCTCCTCTGCATTGCTTCTCCTCTGATGTTTTATCCCCCTGGAGTGTTTCAGCTTTTTCTCCTTTAACACTTCTTCCTGCCTGTGTTTTGGGACTAGATCAGCTGCAATGGCTTTACCCTCAGTGACCAAAGGGGACTGCAGGCTGTTGGTGTGGGAATCTTCCCCAACCTCTGCCAGGCCAACCACGACTGCTGGCCCAACTGCACCGTTGTCTTCAACAATGGCAAGTGAGTGGATTTCTTTCTTTTGCTGCAGCAGGGGTGCATCCTGACAGGCAACTCAGCAGGCTCTGCCACCCTCAGAGACAGGTCCCTGCCCCAGAAAATCTATTCATTCTTATTTCCTTCTCTAGCTCTGAAAAAACCCACAACTCCAAACAGTATTTTCTTGCTAAACTGGTTTCTCTCCTAGTTATTTAAAAAAATTACCATCTGATGCACTAACAAATACACCAAGTTTGACCCCAAATCCAGCAACAAGCAAAGAATTTTTCCCTGGTTTCTTATTTTTGTAAGTAGACTCAAAATAGGTAGACAAAGTAGTAAGTAGCTGTTTAACTCACCCCTTATATTGAAGCATCATTTTTATATAGTTAACTAATTCCATTTAGTAAATTATTAAGGATTATGCTGAGTCCACAATCCAAGATTTTCTCCTAACTGAAGCTTGCAATCACTTGTGTACTACTCCCTGCTGGTGTGTTTATAACCATTCCTACCACAATCCCCACCTGGTGAGAGCCTACCCTCTCAATTAATCACTGATTAACCCTTTAGCAGTGGGACCTTAATGACAGTTGTGATGGTCAGCTGCAAGCAGAGTCACCTGTGAGTGCAGGATGCTCTCAGTCTCTGGGCTTTCCCTATTCCCACCCAAGTCCTGGCAGGAAACCTCTGCAGGACAAGTGAGATGGTAAAGCATTCAAAGGGAAAAGTGGGGATGTTTCAGCAGAGCTGGTAGTGGAGATAACCCACAGGACTGCTCTGCCCTTCCCATTTCCCAAGCCATGACAGGTATAAACTGCTGCTGATTCAGAAAGCTGCAGTGTGGGGAACTGCTTGCCCAAAACTGCACAGCCACAGGATTTCCTCTGAACTTTCCACTACAGCTGCCTGTCTCCACTAAACTTTAGTGCTATAACTTAACCCCCTCCCAGCCTCTCCTTTTTTAACTAACACATTGCTTCTGCACTCCAGTTATCACTGCTGGTTTTCCCTGATAAAACTACACCAGCACTTACCAAGCAGCTGGTAAACAAGCCAAGAGAAAACAAAACTGCCTTGGGATGATTACCTTGGTGGAAAATAGGGTCTGATCCAAAGTCAGGTTGGAGTCTGTGCTATGACATCCCAGTTGCCCTGGATTAGATCCATAGTGGGGTGATGGGAGAGCCCCTCCAAAGCACTCCCAGCAGTGGAGGAGGTACCCAGCAGTGATAACAACCCTGACTTTCTGGGTAAGTACAGGAACAGCATTTTTTTACCTGGCAGCTTGTCAAAGCTCCCACATGTATCTGGTTACTGACTTTAAACTTGATCATCTGGTTATTGGCCAGGTAAATTGTGGCTGATGTCCCAGTGTGATTTCCATTTCAAGCTGTGTTCCAGAGAGCACAACTGCTGATGTCAGTGGAGACCTTTCTGTGCAGGAGATCTAGTCCCCTTGCTCCTGCCAAATGTCAGGAGCAGTTTTTGCACATTCCCTGAGCTAGATCACTTCTAAAATCACAGTGCCAGGGCACTTCCCCACCAAATTGTCTGTTCTCCCAGTGATGGGCAATTTGCTGCACAGCAAAAGGGAAGCTCTCATGCAGTGCCACACGAGCCAGGCACGGGGAACCCCTTGTCTCCTGTCAGTACCATGTCCAGTGCTATGCCATGTACCCATTTTTTTGTTGTTATTGTACTTATATGTGTGTAAACTGCAGATGTTTGTTTTGTCTTTCAGTCATGAGGCTGTAAGATCAATGTTCCACACACAGATGAGGTGGGTCAGTCTTGAAAGCATCATTCTCCTCCACTCCCCTGTACCCCTCGTGCCCCATGTTTAATGGGAAAGATGCAAAGACCCCAAGGGGCTCCCTCTGTTTGCACCAAATTCCACTTTTCCTGTTTTCTAAACTTCTCCTCCTCCCCTTCGTAAAGCCCCACTAAACCCAAACCTCACTTAACTCTGCATTTTGTAGTAAATTAAAATGAGAGTGGTAGTACTGTGACTGTCTTCCCCAGGGTGAATTCCCTCTCTGCCTTCCCACCCTCTCCCTTGGCTTCCTCCCTGTCAGTATTTCCCCTCTCCACTTCTCATTTCTCCTCCCCTGAAAGCGAGAGCATGAAAGTCAGAACAAGGTCTTGCTAATCTTGTACAGCCCAAAATAAAATCGTGCCTACTAGGAGACGAGAAATGACTGTGTTACTGTGTTACTGACATACTAAATACTCCACCTTTCTCCTGCAACAAACTGTGCCCCAGGAATGTGTTGCCTACAGTAGCACTACCATGAGATGTAGGTTTCAATTCCTTTTTATCATAATCCATGATTAATGTTCCACCTTTTAATGATGCCACTGTTACCTGATCCAAACTAAATAAATCACAAAAATACATGCAAAAAAAGAAATATCTCTGCTTAAGTCATTAAGACATTCTAGTCAGTGTTCTTAAGAGGACACTGTTGTCTTTAAAATTTAATTTCAAGCAGGCATGCAATTTCCTCAAAGAAGATGTGAAATACATTTGAAGTGCTCTTCTCCACCACTGAATCTTACTCAGTACATTATAGACAGGGCCATAAAAAAGGGGGCAAATGGGTTTCACTTCTGATTAGAGTTGCTGTTTGGGGCAATTTGAGTTTTGAGGCACTGGGCACTCGCTGTGCCTGTGCCTGCAGCTATCAAGGTCCCTGCTGCTCGTGGCAGACACTGGGGAAAGAGCCCTGGACAAGCTCAGTGGGATGCTCCTGGCTGACAGTGTCTCTTTAACTTTATTTAAAGTATGCCACGTGTTCCCTGGCTTACCCCAAAGGCTCCACACAAGGGATGGCTGCTTAAAATACTCCTACGGTGCTTGGGCTATCAGGGGCATCATGAAAGTCAGAGGCTTGAATTTGCTTCTCTGGTTGCATGACTCACTTTAACAAGGATCCTGTTATGTGTGAACAGGAATGTTTCTATGTGTAAACTTTTCAGATGGGGATTGCTCTTTTTTGTGCCCTTCCTCCTGGGGCAGCCAGTTGCACTTTTCTCTGTCTGGCATTTTCCTGTGGTTGTGACAAAACTCATGGCTGCCCTTCATGATGATGGTATGTCTGGTGATAAATTTTGTATGAAATATGTTGCTGATATGACAACACCCAGAGAAGGTCAAGACCAGCCTTGGAGAGGAATTTTGACAGCAGCTTTAGCAGAGCTGGAAGACTTAGAGCAACACCCTTGGTGCTGAGAGCCTGTGATGGGAATTCCAAGGGAATTAAAAGGGAATTGCAGGAAAACTACAATCCCTTTGCAAAAACATGATCACACAGAATAAGTCATGTCTTCCCCAAAAGACTTACTTTTAATACATCTGGTGATACCTGTGAGTCCTCTGCCACCTCTGCCTTTAGTGAGGCTTTGTTGAGTTCCACCTAAAGCACCTCACAATCAGGTGGCAGCCAGCAGGTCCCCCCTGGTCCATCTCAGGGCAGACATGCACATTAAACACACTGTTAAGCTCACTAGAAGTTGGGAGAGGAGATGGGTACAGAAGAACCATCTCACTGTTGGTATTTAATGAACTTTTTTCCCCATTCTGGACAAATTCTCTAGCCAGTTGTGCCTGTCTAACCCCTGCAGCTGAGAGATGGCCCAGAGTAACTGGGAGATTCAGTATGTAGAGTGAAACAGCAAGGGAATAGTTCTGAATCTCCACATTGTTTAAGACCTTTTGCAGGGAATGACATGAGGGAAAGGCAGGTACAAAGGTCTGGCTTTCCAAATCCCATCATCAGGGGCTTGCTGTGGATTTCAGTAACAGACTGGCAACAGAATTGTGGTAGTAGGTCAAATGAGCTATTTAAAAATAGACTCTTTCCAGATAATTATTTCTAAGCTTTTATGTGGAAATGCATGAACAGGGTGAGGGCATCTCTTATGCAGCACCCAGAGGGAATTTGTCTTAACTTTTCAAAGTGAAAATGATACCGAAGGCAGCACAGCTCAGGATCTGGGAGCAGAGCCAGGGCTGTGTGGGTAGCATGCAAAGCAGTACTTAAAAAAAGACCCAAAATCCAAACTCAGCATTTTGGTGTGTATTTCTGATCTCAATTTTTTTTTTTTTTTTTCTGGGGAGATCCCCTGCAAGAAAATAGGAGTTGATGTCTAGGGTCAGCCCCCATATGGATAAAGTAACGGAGCAATAACACATATATAGCTCAGACCTTTACATATCCCTGCCAGGGACTTGTAGAAGGGCAGGAAAAACTGATGTGGTTGTTCTTGCTCTTTATTCTGCTGTTCACTCTGCACTGCCTCCCTGAAGACTCGGGCAGTGCCTTAGGGTGAGGGCTCCCCTCTGCCAGGCAGGGCCGGCTGCAGGGTCCCTCCCTGTGGGCGGCTTCTGCCGCCTCTCCAAGGGCACACCCCATGTCCTCTGCCCTCAGGATCGAGCTGCGGGCCCTGGCCAAGATCTCTGCAGGGGATGAGCTGACGGTTTCCTACGTGGATTTCCTGAGCCTGAGCGAGGAGCGGCGCAGGCAGCTCAAGAAGCAATATTACTTCGAGTGCGCCTGCGAGCACTGCAAGAAACAGCTCAAGGATGACCTGATGCTGGCAGTGAAGGCGGGGGACAGCAAGGTCTGGTTTGTCCTGCTCTGTCCAAGCCCAGTGGTGGCCACATCTCCTCCACCTCATCCTCTAGGACTGGGGTTTCTCAGCACAGGGACACTCTTGATGGGAACAGGGTCAGATTTTGGGAAAAGCATGACTAATGACAATGTGAAAAATGAGAACAGGACTGAACCCTGATTGGGCACAACACCAATTCAACCCACCATGCAAGGCCAGCTTAATCCTTATCATGCAAGATAAATGCCATTTTTAATTTTAAAAAGCTCACAGAAGTTGCCTTTAACCTAAAAATCCATCAATAGACAGAATGAAAGAATATTGGAAAATTAGATCTAGAGCTGAGAAAAATGCTGACATTTAGACTGTAGTTTGGTTGGGGTTTTTTTTTCTGAGAAACTGCAAGGGAATCTACATTTTGAGCAGCAGAAAGACAAATGTGTTGCAGGTGATCCGTGGTGACAGGACTAAGGAGTGCTGCTCAAACTCTGTGGTTTGTACCATCACACCAGCCCCAGGAATGTGGGAAGCCTGACCTTCCCATCCCTCTTTGTAAAGGCCTGCCACAGGGAGTTTGCACCATCACTTGACATTTTCGTGTGGTTGCTGTGGGCAGATTGTGAGGAATTAACATGTTTAACTGCTCATTTTTGAGTAATCTCTCATTTCCTTGGAGGTCTCACAAGTCATTGAGTAGGAGGGTATAAGGCTGTGTCTTGCTGTTGGCATTGGGATGTGTTGCTTGGTCAGCAGCTCCAGTTTATGAGTGTGCTGGCAGGTCTAAAAGTTTCTATTTAGTTCCTCTGCCCAGGGATACAATTGTTCATAGCTTTTGTCCTCCATGGCAGTGTTAGCTTGGGAATTTCTACTCCTGCAAGCCTTATAAAGATGTAAGGGAAGGCAAAGCAAGGCAGAGCAATTAAATAGATCTGCACTGCTGAGCAGTCACACCATGAACCACAGTACAGCTCAGGGGATGATGTGGAGCAGGACCAAGCACAAAAGGTGGGATGGGGAAATGGGACCTCAGAGCAGCAGTGCCACCAGGAGAGGCCCAGTGAGATGCACCTTCCTGGGAAGGAGCACAGAGGCCTCACCCTCCTGCTCAGCAGGTGCCAGGAAGCCAAGCTCAGTCCTGTAACTCTTCTTTCAGAGAGATGGCATCCTGGAAAGGCTGGACGTTGCAGAGTGTAAACCTCTCCTTGGGAAAGGTTTAGAAAGGGAGATGGACATGGGATAGAGAAGATCTTTTACTTGCTGGGTCAAGTTCTCTTCCAGTGCAAAAGACTCTGCTATATAAATTTTAAATTATCAAGCTTCATCTTACAGCTAATCCTGACTACTGTACTTCACTTATCTGATAAAGCTGTCCCAGAGCTCAGTTCTCTGGTGCAGAAAGATTTTTATCTGGCTTTCTGCAGGGATCTTTTTGAACACATTCTCCAGCAGACAGCATAAAAACCCCTCATGTCTCATTCAACACCTGCTATCAAGCCTTGACTGAGCAGTGAGACCATCAATCACAGAATGATTTGGCTTGGAAGGGACCTTTATAGATCAACTATTCCATCTGCCCTACCATGAGCAGGGACACCTTCCACTAGACATGCACCATCCCTTTTTGTGAGCATCAGAGGTGCTGTGCAGCACACAGCAGGGAAACTTGCACTTCTGGGGGAATGTCCTCCACAGCCTGAAGTGCCTGTGCAGAAAAAGCCTGGAAGTATGCAAGGTGCATGGTTTCAGCCATTAAAAATACACCCCATCCCCAGACAGTAGGCATCCAGGCTGACCTCAGCCACAGAGCATGTTGGCTGTGTCTCATTTCCTGAATTCAGGCACTTGCCTGGGAGCAGCAGCACTCACAGCTGCGTGGAAAAAGCGCCAGGAATACCTGGGGGATCGACAGCTTCCACCCTCAACAGCTGCTCTGACCTCCAGTCCTTCACCCCTTCCACTGAGCAGCAAAGTTCCCAGAGTGGCAACTGACTTAGAAGTTGCAAGGGAGGATTTTTATTAGACAAAGCCACAGTGGAAATGCTGTTGCAGGTCCCTATTCTGGGAGTCTTGACTCAGCCAGGCCAGCAGAGTGATTTGCACTGACGTTGACATTGCCTTTGGGTCTGCTCTGTGCCCCAGGACACCCTGTGCTCTGCTCAGACAGCTGCCCAAACCTGGTTAGCTCCAATAGCTTCAGTGTAAGGCTATAGAATGATAAATTATAACAGGAATGTGTCCATAAGCAGATGGGAGGTAAATGGCTCTGAAAATGATGGGGTTTCCTTCCATACTCAACTTTGAAGAGGATTTCCCAACTAGGTGAATTTCAGATTCCTCAAAAGTCTAATTGTGGGAAAGTGTGGGAAAAAGACAGTAGGACAGTCCTACAGTCCTGCCTCCCAATCTTTGCATCCTTCATGGCAATGTTGGGACTCTGCTTTTGATCTACACCCAGAGGTCCTTCCTGGCTGCTGGCCCTGCTGTGTCTCCACACCAGGCTCTTCCCAAAAATTCCTGGAGTCACGTGGTTGTGGGCTGATTTCAGATTTCCCCATTTATGAAAAGGAAGGTCATGATAGCTAGAATAGTTGGAAAATGCAGATTTGAAGGGCTCAGAGAAGCAGAAGATGAATGGTTGTGCTGGGTATTATGTTATAATTCAGTATTAAAGGGAGAAAGGGGAGGCAGCTAATTGTGAGCTCATTAGTGTTTTGCCAGGTGTTCTTAGATGTGCTGCATGTCTCTAAATGCATGGTGAAACACCAACTTCTTTGAGGTGTGAGGGAAAACACATTTCCCTCTCTGGGTGCAGCTGAAATCTGAGCTCAGCCATCTTAGGGTATTTGGAACTCATGACAGCAGTTCTCAGGGTAGGTAAAATTCAGGGATTTTCCCACTCCACCAATCTCTCATTCAAGAGCCTCCTTTCTCTCAAGCAGCTGCACTAGGAGCACCTGATACTCCCCAGCTGGTGGCTTTCACAGCCTCTTTGGTATCTCATGAGGCCTCTCAGCTGCAGGGTGAATTCTGCCCCTTTTCCAGAGGGGAGGAGTGGCAGGGAGAGTTGAGGAGCCCAGTGATGCCTGTCAGAGGCACAAGGCCACTACCCTGATGGGCAACACTCTCACTGAAGTCAGCAGGACCTTCACCTTTTGACCTGGAACTGAGACCATTTCAGCCTTGGGCAGGTCTGGGGGGCACACAGCAGTAGGAAGTGGGTGATGTGGGAAGCGTCCCACAAAGGTGATTTGGACCAAACATCCTTTCAACCAACATCTTTTGGCATGTGTGAGCAGTGCATTTTCCTCATTGGTTGTCCCCCTGCTGTCCCAGCCCTCTGCAGACACGGTGAAGGAGGTGATCCAGCTCTCCAAGGACACGCTGGAGAAGATCAACAAGGCCCGCATGGAGGGACATTACCACGAGGTGAGCCCTGGCATTCTGCTCTCTTGCTGTACACGCACTGCCCAGGAAAGCAGGCCTTGTCCCCCTCTATATTTGTGATTTTTGGATTAAACAACCTCCCTCTTGCTGCAGCCTGAATATCCCCATGTGCTTCCTGCCCTCCTGGAAGCTCAGACACTGGTTTCTGTCCTCTGTAAAGCACAACTGTGTCTGAGACATCCCAGACTAACTTCTTTTGTAGTGATAACACAAGGAAGTTCAGGTGACTTCCAGCACCTCTGACTGACAGAGATGCTGAACCAAGGGCTCCTGGGTGAAAATCATGAGTTGTAGGGCAGGTGTAACAAGTCAGCTCTGCCTGGCAGCCTCACAAAAAGAAGGACAGCGGGTTTGAGAGTGGGATGGGACAGTCAAGGGTCTTTGCTGATCTCTTCAGCTCCTTGTGTTGCTCCTTTGTTGGGTGCTGAGGGTAGGTGTGTGCTTTGGGAGAACCATGTCCTACCTGAAGCCCAGCCTACAAGGGCAGTGGGTGAGAGAGCTCAGGTAATTTCTTTTTTTCTCCCTTTTTTGCTCACCCAGGAAATATCTAATTGTTGTCATCAGAGAGAACTTTAGGCTGAGTAATGACCTCTGGGTTTTAACTGTCTTTGGGAAAAGGCTGAACCCCCTAGACCAGAAATCTGGGCACTGACTCATGGCTAAGTCAGGTGTGGAAGAGTGCAACTCTGTGTCTCCAGTCCCAAGGGACCTTAGGAGTATTCCTTGCATTGAATGTTCCCAGGAATTTGTGTGGATGGCACTGGGGTGTAAGAGTCCTGTAGGTACTTGGTACCTGACAGTACCCAGCCTCTGGAGTCTTTCTTCTCCTGAGCAGAAGACATCACTTTTTCCTCACCAGTTTTATGAGGTAATGGGAGAGAAAGCTTTGAGTGCCCATCATTTTCCTAGGCTGATGTTTCTCAACAAATCAAAGCACATCCTCCCTCCCCCAGCCTTCACAGAGGCTGACCCAGCCTCTGGGACTGGTCAGGACTGTGCAAACCACTGGGCTTTGGTGTGGCAGCTCCAGGACCAAAGGTGCTTGGACTTACCCTTCCTCTTCCTCTGCCTGCCTCGTCCACACTCAGGTTGTGAAGCTGTGCCGAGAGTGCCTGAAGAAGCAGGAGCCTGTGCTGGGGGACACGAACATCTACCTGCTGAGGATCCTCAGCATCGCCTCCGAGGTGCTCTCCTACCTCCAGATGTTTGAGGAAGCAGCTGACTATGCCAAGAGGATGGTGGATGGCTACCTGTGCGTCTGTGTCCCACTTCTGGCAGCTCTCTGTGCTCAGGCAATGTTAAGCACTGTGTTACAGGAGTAATTTTCTTAGTCTGCTCCCATCAGGGCCGTGGTGGTGAAATTCATGTGGAGACCTTTTTGTACCACCAGACAGAGAGGGATCCCTTCTTAAAGGCACAAGGGCTCCTAAATACCTTGATTTACTAAACTGGAACTGGCAAATGGTTTAGGAACATCTTTCATTAGCCTTTTTGTTTTGCCCCAGAAGCATCTCAGGGCTGCCCTTAAAGCAAGACACAGAGCCTGGGTGCAGGACAGAGAGGCTGTGACTACAGGACATGCCCTGTTCCCTGCACCCTGCAGGAAGGAGAGGCCAAAGAGTAAAGAGAAACCATGTTAAATGGCTGTCACTCAAGATATCCCCTCACTCTTGAATAGTACATGGATTCTGTCTTGGCTAATTATATAGTTCTGTGGTAAAAGCTCAGTGAGAGTAAAGAAATTCAAGTTCACATAGATCCAGGGTAAGCCTCACATTAAAAATTATGTGCTTTATTATTACTGAAGTTTTATGACAAGATTGATGAGTATTTAACAAAGGAAAAAAAAAAAGAAAGAAAAATAATGGAAACTGTAGAGAAGAGAGAAAAGCCTAATTCACCATCTCATTCCCTTTCCTGCTGAGAGCATCTCACACTCATTACTTGTCTTTTTGTTCAGGTCTACCCCGAAAGGCCTGTTATATTTTGTTCTTTTGCAGAGGGGTGACAGAGCCACCTCCCTGGCTTGCAGGCCTGACAAGCAACTTCATGTCCCAGCCCTGGCACTGAGCTAATTGACTGAGAGAAAATTCCTTCCCCTCTGCGTTCCTCAGTTTTTCAGTGAGGACCTCAGATTTTCAGTGAGCAGTTTCCTTTCTTGCTTTAACTGCCAATTCAAAATTCCAAATAAGCCCTTGAGGGCAGGTTTTCAGCTAAGTGCAAGCAGCTTCTAACTCTGCTTCAGCTTTTAAAGTTGGATGTAGAGGAGAAGTTTCATTTTTCCCACCTGAGGCACTGACAATTCCCAGATGAAGGGATGCATCTGCAGAGGGTGAGATGAACATTTCTGGAGTTTCTGGAACCACCTGTTTCTCTTCCAGCTTTGAAGGAGAAACTGGTCACCATTGCACTATTACTCCAAAAAGTGTGTCAAGCTGGTGTCAGCTGAGCTGTAGGGTCAGATCTGGGTTCTGTTTGTGCCAAAATGACAGAGCTTGATGTTGTCTTGGCATGAGATGACAGAGCTTGCCTTTCTCCAGGCCAGGTGCTGAACTTTCCCAGTTCACATCCCACCTTTCATAACTCGTGTCCTTGTGCAGCTCTGTCCTTGAGTAACGTGTCCTTGCCCCTTTCTAAGAAGGGCACATTTCAGGGGCACTGGCTGCAGCAAGCTCTTCACCTGAGTAAACAATCTGCTCTTTGGCAAACATACCATGTCAATGACACTTCTGGGAACCCAGATTTCTCCTGAGCTGAGCTGAGCTGGCCTAATGCTTTTGCAGGAAGATCTACCACCCCAACAACGCGCAGCTGGGCATGGCCGTGATGCGGGCGGGAGTGACACACTGGCACGCCGGCCTCATCGAAGCTGGGCATGGCTTGATCTGTAAAGCCTATGCCATTCTCCTGATAACCCATGGACCTTCCCACCCAATCACCAAAGACCTGGAGGTAGGTGTCATCTCGTGTCTTGTCTCTGCTCTCTGTCTGGGCAAGATTACAGTCAAGCTGTAGAAACAACCACCTGTAAGAGCTGAGAGATGTATTAAGTGCTGATTGTTTCTCACTAGTGCTGTGGTTTTATCTAGATTATGTTACATTCTGCTGAGAAATGCATGACCTTTCTTATTGGAAATCTTCATCCCTGAAAAAACAGCTTTTATTCTGCACCAGAACATACAGAGAAATGGCAGCTGAGCCCCTGAATCTTCATTGAAACTGCTGTGCCCAAAGACAGAGCCTCCTATTCTTCCAAGAGCCTGATTTCACTGCTCTCAGATGGATGGCACTGCAATTTCAGCATATCAAATTACATATGGTGGATGTGCCCAGTTTATCAATTGATTTTCTTTATTGGTGTCCATTCTTCTTTTCTTACCACTCCCCACTCCTTCTAAGCAGCAGTGTATTTTGTCCTCAGGTGACTGAGAGGTGCATTTCCTAGCTTAGAGTCAAGAGCTGGAGATCCCAGGGAATTGCATCTGCTCAGATGTGAGGAATTATTTATGATTACAGCTGGGGATCTATCATTTCTTTAACCTTTAATTCACTTGATGTGACCTGTTTGCTTTACAGCATTCTCCTTTATTACTCCAAAAAATTATAGGATACCAGATGAAATCCTTTATTGATGTCTTAGTCCCCATATAGCAGAGCTATAACCTTCATTAGTGCAATTTTATATCTTCAGAAAAATTAATATCTACTACCTAAACCCAGCCTGTTGACTGTTTCCATATGTGTAGCAAAGGATGAGACACAGCACCTCCATTTCTGTGTTTCCCTCCACATTTTAGGAAGAAAATAGTGGATGTATGGCACATGCTTCTCTCTGCTCCTAAACAAATAGTTGAACAAACACACAGATGGGTGTAAAAATACACCCTAAAATCCCTTCTGATCCTCTGCTGTAATGCAGCACTGGGAATGACTCTGCTGATGAGTCCTGGGGTGTAAAGGGTGCAACTGTGGGACTGAGTATCCCTCTTCTCCCACTCGAGGTGACCCCCACCCTGGTGATGGGCCCCTCCAAGGGCCAGGCCCAGGGTGTGGATGGGAATTGCACTCATTCCCTGGCTCTGCACAGCATCACCTCTAGGTCCTGCATCAATTTTGGGAGCATATGGCTCCCTGTGGAAAAGCTGGAAGGGCTGATGCCTTCTTCAGCACACAGGCAGCTGGTTTTGAATATCTGTGTCCAGTCAGCTTTGATCCTGCTGGAGGGACACTGAGGGCAAGGTGCATGGCCTAGGACACCCCTTGGGGACAGTGCCTGCTGCTGGCAGTGTCTGAGGAACCCTGTCCCAGGGTGTGTCACCTGCTGTGCCCCTCAGGTCATGCGTGTCCAGACGGAGATGGAGCTGCGCATGTTCCAGCAGAACGAGTTCATGTATTACAAGATGAGGGAAGCTGCCCTCAAAAACCAGAAGATCCAGGTCATGCCTGAGCCCAGCAATGAGAATGCACCGAGCCTCTTCCACAAGAAGGAGTAAACCCTGAGCCTGACACCGATTCTGCAGGGTGACACCACCTGTGGCACTTCCAAAGATGGGGAATGGGATACAGCAAGGTGATATATCCATAAGGATTGTTTCCAGTGGCATGAGTCTGACAGCATGGACCTGCTGGGGGAGCATCCTGAAAACTCTTCTGAGGTCCTGGCAGAAACAACATCCCTTTTTCTATCACTAAGGCATTAAAAATCAAAGCAAAAAACCCTGTTATAAAGTTATTTACATTTTTATTGGAAGCCTGTTTCTCTCTACACGTGTCCTGACTCTGAATTCCTTTGTTAAATTTTAATTGATTTTTCCTAAGGGGCTCTGCCACTTCCTTGGGATGACATCATTTCTTTCCAGTGGTGTCCATGGGATGGTAGAAGTGGGAAGCCAGTTCCAAGATATGTCATGTACACCTGTGGGCAACGAATGCAAACTGAACAAGGCCCACAGATGGTGTTTTGTGTTAAATGATATTTTTCTGATAAAAAACTGCTGGAAAATGATTCTGCAGCTGGCACAGGTGCAACATCAAACTGTGGGCCATTTGCAAGTGAGATTCCTACATCTAGATAAGTTAATTGGGATAAATTATTCTCCCTAGTTACAAATCAGAAAACAGCTGCAATGATGGACATGGGGCCATGCCAGAAGCCACTGCTGTGGTTTGGTGTGGTGGCTGTGTGGACTGTCCTCAGTGAACAAGCAGTTTCCATGGAGAGGGATCCACCTTTGCTCACCTTCAGTGTGAGTTGGGGCTCTGATGCCTTAGAACTTAAAAATATGATGCCTTTTAACTCAGATGCTTAGTCAATTTTTCACTGAGGAAAAAAGGGGTAGCCCATAGATCAGCTGCCAGTGGACTGCCAACAGAACTAAGGAGAAGACTAATGGCTAAGGTTGGATTTCTAGATTAAAAAAGGTATTTGCTGTCTGCCCATATGTCTCAAAATCCAACTGATTTGCTGCAGACTTTCAGTGGCAGCCAGGAGAGGAAAAGGTTTCTTCAAGAATATCCTACCTGCTCCTCAGCACAACAGCAAGAAAACAAAACCAGGGCTTTTCCTATTTGACATTTCTCAGTGATTTTGCTGATGTTTCTCCAGATTTGAGTTCACTAAAGACCAACATCTGCTTTTTAGGCATTGTTTAGCTAAGCCCTTCCATTTGTCTGTGAGGTGCCTCTCTGCTGCCCTGTGTGACAATCCATATTGGTTCAGTTCTTGGCATGAGGATCAATGTCAATCTGTGGTATGAAAACCTTTCCTGGCAGAGAGGAGTCCTGGCACCAGCCTTGGAAAAGGCAGATAAGAGGGGAGAGTTTCCTCTCCTGTGTGCAGCAGAAAACCACATCTCCATTTGGCCTGAAGTGCCAGGAGATGACTTTGGTGTGCTCCCTCTGTCTACACTGTGAATAACCAGCCCATTTCCTGCCAAGAGAGTAAACATGGATTTCACCCTGGAAGAAGTGTTTAATTCCAGTTCAGCCCAGTTCATCAGGTGCAGCTTGGGGTGAAACACACTGGATCCCTGAAGGCAGTTGTGACCCTCCTGCTGGTGGGAAGGGGTGGGGAGGAGATGGGGATGGGGTGGCCAGAGCCTGTAGGGCTGGATCCTACTGCAGAGCTGTGAGGATGAAGACAGCAGCTGGCAGCCCATGCTGGTTTCTTCCCCAAGGCAGCTTTCCAAACAGGACCACTGTCCTTGACTCCACCCAAACCATCCCGTTCTTTGGCCCTGCTGGTCACTCTGATCCTGTGACCATGTCTGTGAGGAAAGGGGACAGAGCCCTTTCCCTGCCCCCAGACAGATCAGCCACGGGTGCAGGACCCACTGGGCATCCCCAGCAGGATGCTGGCACCTGTCTCCAGGAAAGGGCTGGAAGAACACTTGTCAGCCTGTGCCCAGCCCCAACTCCAGTCCCCAACCTCAGCACACCCTTAGCTCAGTTTGTTGCCCAATTTCTACCATTGCTTCCATGAGCTTTGGAGGCCTATGTCTCCAAAGTATGTATTTATAGTAGCAGTGAAGAAGGTGATGACAATTAAGAGGCTTCAATAAAATATTTATTTTAATGGATACATTTTACAGAGTAAAATGACTGACATGTAAGATTTCTACACTCTCTTGCTGACTCTCTTGTAGGTGAGGTCACCCATGGTCATTGTCTGAAAAAGAAATGGGAAGTGTTAGCTTTTTATGAATTTGTAGAGTGATTGAATATGTCAAGTTGGAAGAGACACAAAAGTATCGTCATGGTACTTAGCTCCAAACTGTACTTAGGCTCTGGTCTTGCAAATCAAAACAGGGCTGATCTCCAGTCTATCTCTTACAAACTGAATTTTTAAAGCTTTGGATTTCTTCGTGAATACCCCAAAGCAGGTAATCTGGTATCCCTCAGATGGGATTAGTTTGCCTCACCTCTCTTGCCAAGTTCTGGCACATTCCTGTTCCTCTGGGTGGGTTAGAACATGCCCTCATTACCAGAAACTTTGATCAGCTGTGCCTAAACTGGGGTCTTAAAAAGTACTTTCTGGATCATACTCTAATGAGAGACAGCCTTCAGCACCTGCCTGCAGAGCCTGTGTGCAAGCATGTGCCCCAGCACCTCCCCAAGGTGCCCAGCACCTCTGTAGCTTTGCAGGGCCAGGCCAGGCCCCTGAAGGCAGCTCTGTCATTCCAGCCACTGCCCTTCTACACTTACATGGGTGATGGTGTCTCCGTTGAGCTCAGTGACGGATTTCATCCCTTTCACCTCTGTGACCAGTTTGTTGTTACCCTCCAGCTGCACAACAGCCTGGTGGAAGACAGAAGCATTCAAGTTATTGCTGGAGACCACCTCGACCCCTGCATTTTGTCCTTCCCCTGCTGTAGTAGGAGGGGACTGCAGAGCCACCTGAGCTGAGCTGGGGTGTGTCATGTCATCTCCTCTGCAGCACCCACCCACTGCTCACTGCTGCAGCAGCCTCCTTTGGGGCGAGGTGACTGGGAGCTGGGTGACAGCATGGGGCTGGGGGGAGTCTCAGTCAAGGTGGGAAACTATCAGAAACTCAGGCATGTCAAGAGACAGACACATCTGCTGAGTCTCTGCCCCCTGGGAGCTGCACATCTAAAAAGGCTACAGACAGCACCAGCACCCCAGGGCAGCTATCCCTGATCAATGGAATTAATAAAATAAACAAGCCAGCAAAGCCCATTTCTGTTTATCTGTTGTGCCCAGCTATAAGATGTGTTCATTTGCCCTTGAGCTCCTGATGTACTGAGGCTGAGACTCTTCTAATAACTGTTTCCCCCTGATTGCCTTGACATTCTGTGAACCACTGGAAACTGATGTCCAGGAACAGGAGCTGACCCAAGTTCAAGGGTGGTAACTCCTCACCTTGCCAAATCATCTCCCCCAGGGTAACCTGAAGCAATGGAAAAGGCTAGCAGAGAAGTTAACAGCTACTGGGACTTAAAAGGAGAGATTTATTGGTTTATGATTGTTTGTCTCATTTTCCTGTCCCATTTTCCTTTTGTCTCAATTACCTTTGAGGCAATAAAATGAAGGTGGAGGAATGTTTTGTGTTGCAATAAGACACAAAGTCAATCCTTTTCCACCTCAAATCTTTCAGAATTTGTCCTGTCAAAAAAATTTATCAAAGCATCTCTATCACCCTTTTCTCTATAGGATATTAAAACACAGACTTCCAGTGTTTTCCAAAGTGACTATTAAAATAGATTAAGAAATGCAAGGCTTGTTCTGCAGGAAGTGCAGTACATTAATTAATACCTGTGGTATGGTCAGTCCCTTTGCTCATATGCAGAGGGAATGGCTGGAAAGGAAATTTAATGTCCCTGAGCCCCCAGCCTCTGGCAGAGGAGGGGCTGCTCACTCACCTTCACTTTCTCTCCATTCACCAGCTCTATCTCACTCTCCTCCCCAAGAGTGAACTCGTTTTTCAGCACTTTGGAGCCAGTGGTCACAGTAATCGTGAACTTCTTCCCATCCTGCACAATTTCTGAGATGCTCTTGAGGTCCTTGCCCTTCTGGATCATGTCCTCAGGGACCCCTGCCCAGGAACAAGAGACATTGAGTGAATGGTGGAGCCATCTGTGGGCAGATTGCTGCTGCTGAATGAATCGATGAATGGAGCAGGATTTGGGGACCTACAGCTGGGAAAATTTTTATTCCAGTGTGGAAAAACCTTTCCATGATGATGCTTCCCCAAGAGCCACATGTCCCTGAGTGTGCTGGGGAGGAAGATTAATACTGTCATCCTGAATTTTGTGGGGGAACTAGACATGTCCTGTGTTTTGCTGACCTGTTTGGGAGCACAAACATCACCTCAGTGTCTAAGAATAAACCCTGCTTTCCTTCCTTCACTGACAGGCAAGGAAAAACAGATTAAATCAAGACAGAATAACAGAACAAAGTGAGTTTTTTATGAGATTCAGGGTTCCTCATAACCAGCTAATAAAATCTGCTCCCAAAGCCTGAAGGTGATCTGACAGGTAGAGCCCTTCTGGCACAAAACTATGCAGAAATAGTGCAAAGCCCCCTGAATCCCTGCAGGACCACATTCCCTGTCACAGCCACAAGTGGAAATCTATCAGACACATTCATCATTTAGCATTTAAACAACACCAACTATTTGTTCTGATGAACGGTGGGATTTGAGGCTTTGCAGCATCGTGGCACAGTGGCTGAAAAATGTCCTGCTTGCCCTCAAATTGCAGAGCCTGATGGAGCAGATCTGCAGTGCCCCTAAGCCACCAAGGTCCTGCTGGCTTATCATGTGTGTGCAGCACTCAGCCACACTGGCCAGTGGCTGCAGAGCCTGCCAGGACTGTCTTCCTGCAAGTCATAAAACTTCACCCATCATCTCTTGACCCCCAGCCAGAGAGATGCTTTCTCCTCTATTTTAAGAACACATCTCCACACAAATACATTTAAAATCCCAATAAGTACAAGGTGACAGACAGAAAGAGGAAATCTCAGAGATGTCTCAATCAGCACATCAGCACAGCTGGCTCCCAAAAATCAGTGGGATCTGCAGAGACAAAGAAGCACAGCACATGCAGGCACTCACCGAGGGCTTTCATAAAGGGCTCAAAGTTGTCCTGGTGCTGGAGCTGGTATTTTCCGCTGAAGCTCATGGTGGAAAGATTCTCTGTGCTCCTAACACAAGAGAAGGTGCCTTGCTGGTAAGCAGAGCTTGGTTTTATATCATTCTTCTGCCTTAAAAGTTGGCCAGAGGTAAGATGATGTAATTGGTTTACGGGCATGTTCAAACATTAACGTAAAACTGGGCAATGGTCAGTGATAAATTGCTCTACATTTTACAGACCGCAATTTACAACGTGGGGGCAGGGAAAACACCATAAAATACATTTTATGGAGGTCACAATGTGCATAAACAAATAATAAAAAGAAATAATAATTGTGCAAAGAGGTTCATTATCAGGAGAACGAGCCAAATCATCTAATAAACTTGCAGTCTGGGAGCATGCCTCTGGAGGAGGAGAACCTGGTGACTGTGTGTCCCCTGGAGCTGGCACTAGGGGGTTTCTGCTCACTGCTGTGTGCACTGTGGGTCTTTAGCACTGAGAGAATAGAGGCTGCCTGCTGGCAGGGACTGACTCACTCACAGACCTGTGCTGGTGGGCTTTGGTGTAACCCAGATGTAGCAGTAGCACAAACCCATCGCTGTCCCCTAGGAAAAGAACCACTCCAAATCAATTCCTGGCCTTGCACTGGTCCACCTGAAGACTGCAGTTTGATTCAGGCTCCACCTCTGTGGTCTTGAATGGGTAGAGAGCTGGTGCCATTAGTGATCTACCAAACCCCTTTCATCTCCTTTCCCCACAGGAGCCAGTCACTTGTGTACTGAAGGAGCATTCCAGCCCTTGGAGCTGCAGCCTCCCAAGTGCCACATCAGAGAAAGGGCCAGCAGCAGCCACCAAGCTGAGCACAATTGCTCCCTCCAAAGTAGGACTTGGAGCTGGGCTCCTCTTCCAGTCTGGTCCCTTTGGCTGAGCATCCCAAATTGCTTCATGGCATCTGAGTGTCCATCCTCTGGCTCTGCACTCCCAGGCTTGGCTTCTTTACTCAATGAATTCCTCCTCCCTCCCAAACTCAGCTCAGGGATTTTCTGCCTTTTCACTCGCATACACCTTCTCCTCTTTGCTGTTCTTCCATTTTGCCTTCTCCTAGCATCTTTGTCCTTTTTTGGAAGTGAAATCATGGATAAGAATGAAAAAGACCTATCTCCTTCCAATTTGGAGATGCTGTCAGAGCCTTCTGCTGCTGGCTCAGCCCTGCTCTCTGTGCTGCAGTAATGAGCCTCAGTTTCTGGTTAATTAGTGCAGGCAGTGTCTGCCAGATGAGGCAGGAGGGGGAAAACCTTGGCTGGTGGGACAGACAGTGGCTGGGAGGGGGAAAATCCGTGGGGACATCATCCCTATGCATCGTGGAGGGAGCCAGGCAAGTTCATGGATGGGTGGATTGACTCAGCAATTTCTCCAAACAGCTTTTTGTCTTTTTTTCCATTTTATCCCCTCATGAATGATGCAACCTTAGGTACTGCATTTCATTTTAATGCCTGCCTCAGGTGAACACCCTGGTGTCACATGGGGCTGTGCTGACAGGTCCCTTGTCAGTGTCCTCTTCATGGGGACAGTGGTGACTGACCTCTTTTGCTGTGTCCTGGCAGGAGCCTGAGCTGGTAGATCCCTGCCATGGGTCACCTGGAAGCCCATGTGTGCCTCTCACATTTTCATGTCCTGGACCTCCGGCTGCTCCTCCAGGCAATTCAGGTCCCCTCTCTTTGGGTGATGGGGAGAGAGATTAGGCTTGAAAACACTGCACAGTTCCCAGGCCCACAGCATCCATGGACACAAAGCTCCTAAGAGCTGGATGTCACTCATCATATGTTAGAAGAGGAATATAATTGTCCAGGACTCTCTGGGTAATTGGGCAGAAATTTCTCCATTCACAGAAATGGACAGCTCATGAGAGAATTCACCCCATGTGGAACACAAGTTGTTTTCTGCAGATATCCTCACCCCTTCTTATTGTGAATAGCTATAACACATCTGTGCTCCTGCTCTGCTATTGGATAAATGGGGATATGGATTACTGTTGGAAAATCTGGAAATGTGAACAACTGATTTTTTGATCAATGAACAAATATAAAACCTCTTTGTGTTCTGTTGGGCTCAGCGCTCTTTTATTTTCTTTAGCAAAGAAATACAGTTTGTATTAAAAAAAAAAGGAGAAATGCTTATTGAATTAAATTTGGCCAAGGTAATTATTATCTAGCCAGACCTGCAGAGTAAATGGCAGGTGAGATTAAGTTTATCTCAATAGCAAAGTCCAGAATACCTGTACATCTACTCAACAGAATACAGGATCTTTTAAAATATGATATCACTTTAACTTCCCAGGGCCAAGAAAATGCACTTGATTTGCATTAACATGAGGCCACATCAATTGATAATTTGATTTAAGAAAATCCATACCCTAGAACCTGAATCTGGTTTGTATAAAGAGAAAAGGGATGGATCATTTTCAAAAATTATTGAGGAAGCTACGTCTTGAGGGAAGCCAACAGCTACTTCTGTCTTTAAATTGCTTTGAAAATACAGCATTGGTATTTTTCTGAAGCTTGTCAGAAAAAAAGAGACTGAAATATCTTATTTCTGCTTTTTGCACCTGGATCAGAGATATGGACACACAGAACTTCTCAGGCAAGAATATCACTAGTGGATCAGCCACGGTTTTGGCCAATCTTAAACCCCACCTCCTCTGTCTCCCTGAGTACTCATCCTGGGTCTCCAAGACCCATTGCTTGAAAAAAAGGTGCTCAACCCAAACCTCCCAAAGTGCAATTTGTGGCTGGTGCCTCATGTTATAATATCTTCCATAATCAAGAAGAGTTTGGCTCTGTCACCTCTGTAGCTGCCTGTGGAGCTGTTGCATCCTTTTATGATTTACTCTCAACCCTTCCCTGGGGTTCCTGAGCTCAGCTCTCACTTTCACTCAGTGTCTGGGAAACCACCCTCCTACCTGCACTACTTCTTGATGAGCTGGACATCATGTCCAGATTTTGAAGTTTAGGGCTCCCACAAAGAAAAAAAAAATCTCTCTGCATCCTCCAGTTCAAACTGAAACTCTTAATTAAGTTCTGAACTACAAAAATGACCTTACAGCCAAAGCAGTGTATGTGGAGAGGCACTTTCCTGTAGCCCAGGAGAGGGTCCCTGCCAGCCTTGTGGAGGTCTGGGAATGTCTCCATGCATCTTTCCTCTGTCACCTCACTTGCTTCTCTTACCTGTCCCACCAGTGACTCCTCAGACTTCAGTGAGCCCAACACCTCAGTGCTTTGGGAAGCTGGGGCTGGGCTCTGCACTAGGATTTTCTTGGCCCAAATGTGAAAGGCTAAAAGCCAGGACCTTTGATGACTCAGTCTGGGATTTTTCTAGTGAAGGTCCAGTTGGACACCCCAAAACCTCTAGCCCTTTTTTTTAAAAGCTTGGTCACAAGCTTGCCAGTCATAGATCCCCAGATGGGCTTCCCTCTATCTAAACCTCTAGTATTGTTGGGTAATCCTATTTCTGCTGCCCTTGACCCTGTAAACTTGGTCTGCTACCAGGTTTTCACGTCTCTGCTATGATTATTTTGAACCTTGAGGAACAAAGGTTTCTTCATCAGGCCACATGGCTGCATTGCTTTGAAAGGCTGGATGGGACGGAGAAGATGCTGCTGCTGCCATGAGCTCTCCATCCCCTTGGTTTCCATCAAGTTTTCTTTGTGTTGTGTTAACAAGAGAGCACTGAGATTAAATACAGCACTTTCCCCAGATTTTTCTCTTTATAAAATGGTCTTGGCAGTCTGCTGAGACTCCTGCCTCCAAGCTGTAACTTCCAAGCTGCAGACATGCAAAGGCCATTTCATACAGGTTTAGATTAGATACGTCACTATCAGAGCCTTGATAATGCCAAAAGCAGTAGAGCAAAGAGCTCTATGTGCAGAGAGCTGCTGCTTGATAAAGCTTTCCATTGATGCTGATATTCAGAGAAGGGCCACCCTCAGCCCTTGGCATCTTGTTGCAAAGGTACCAAAGGGAGGAAAGGCTTGGTATGGCTTCTTCAAAGCCAAGGCAGCTCTATCACTGATAGCACAAGAGCCTTAGCTCTGCTTAACAATTACCACCTGAGGAGCAGAGCTTACAGAAGAGTTGGACTTTGTTTGCTTTAGAGTAGGAATAAAGCTGCTGGCTCTGCCACCTACTTCCCATTCTCCTGCCTCTGACATGTGTGGTGTAGCGCTGTGGCCTCTCTCCAGGCACAGGGACCCCTCTGTTTATGCCCTCAGAGGATGTGTATTGTCCTTGCAGCTTAGCCTTCAGTGGGATGAGGCTGCCCTCCATCCCTCAGCCCAGCTCGTGGAGTCAGGGTAAAGGACTGAAAATGGTGCTCATGGCTTATGGAGCTAGTTTGTTCCAGGGCAAGGAAAGAACATTTTTGGAAAGAAATGGAGCCATTAGCAGTCAATGTTCTTGAGTGAGGAAGGTCTGGAAGAGTCTCCCAAAGCAGAGCTAGTGAACATCTAACCAAGGCAGATGGTGCATCTGACCCCACCACACATCTGCAGTGCAAACATCTCCCTCTGATCCAGGTACATGAAGAGCCCCTGAGACCCTGAGCCATCCCCTGAGAGGGGATGAGGAGACCTTCATCTGAGCAGTGCAGGAGACTGGTGTGTTGGCACAGAAAGGGCAGCAGCCTCCAAGCGCCCAGGGGTGATCAGATGAACTCCAGTCCTGCAGGGACACCTGACTGTCACTGTGGGCCAACACTCAGCTGTCCAGCTGTGCTCCCCTTCATCCTGATTCATCAAGCACGGTGGCTCACTCAGTGCTGCTCACAGTGGGCTGCAGCTGATTACTTAAGGAGAGCATCTCGGTGCCATACAAACGTGGGGAGGAGCCTCTTCCTGTCTCTCCCCGAGGCAAACACATAACCACAACTGATATATAAAATGAAGGAAAGTCCAAGCAATAACCCCCAAGACCTTCCCTAGCAGATGGTGCAGCTTGGCTGGGGAAAGCAATGAGCCAAGAGTGATGCACCAGCCAGAGGGCCAGTGCTGAGGCAGGCCACAGCTGCGAGGAGAGCAGAGAAATGCATGGAGTCTGACAACAACTGAGTTTTCACCAGGTTCAGGGCCAGGGAGGTGCTCCATGAGGAACAACCACGGTACCAGCAAGACCAGAGCTGTGGACAAAGCTGAGGATTGCCACAGTCCACATCCCACATGTCCTGTGGTGTTTGTACAGTCAAAGTGCCTCCCTGAGCACAGGTATCCCCGCTTTGCACATTGTGGGGCCTGACTGTCCCAAAGTCACCTGGAGAAGCTGATAAAGCATTTTCCTTGTCCAGTCCCTAATGGGGAGGTCATAGAGCCCATATGCTATGGGATTGCAGATTTTGAGAAAAAAAATGTGACTTAGGGGTATAATGTAAACTTCAGCATAGCAGAACCAGACTGCACAACTGTCTCCAGGTAACAGCTTCTCCAATATCCCAGCAGGGAAGCCAGGACTGCACAATTCCTTGAGCTCCCTTTCTGCTCTGCCTTTATGAATGGGTCCTGCACTTTGGCCCACAAGACCCAAACTAGAACTCACATGTCCTTGACCTGGTTGTGAAACACCTTGGTCTGAGGAAAGTGTTGCACCAAGATGTGGGGAAAGGGCTGATGTGCTGGCAGCTCCTTGCCCTGCAAAATCACTAGAGGTGGTAAAATCTGTATGTACACATTTGCAGATGAGGAGATGACCCACGTGGAAGTTCTGCCTCATGTCAGCTTGATAGACTGGCAATTTAGATCAGATTTAGAAGAAGGGGGAAAGAGCCACCTCCGCTGTAACAAAGATGCAGCTTTGCAAATTTTAATTTATTTACAGTCATACATTTCTGTCTTACATCTCCTTGACATGAGGCTCAAATAAATAATTCTGGATGCATGTTTGCCTGTGCAGCTGCAGACATTCTGCAAACTTCCTTAGCCCCCTTCCTGCTGTAGATTCTGAGCCTGACTAAGGTGTGGATCTGCCTCTGAGAAAGGCCGAACTGAAATACTTTGATTTCTGGCCAGAAACTGCAGTTTTTACCTGGAATCTCCCGATTTTTTCTGTGAATGTTCACACTTCTGTACATGAGAGGGCAGGGGACACATAACTTCAACAACCCCCAGTGATAAGCTCCTAAAATTTTTCTCAGCCAACATAACATGCTTCCCACTGGGATGTACTCTGTATAGGGTAGTAAATGACACTGCAAAACCCCAAATATCCTGGTCACTGCATTTCTGGGCCTGCCTGGTGTTGTCTGGGTCAGTTACATGGCTGAAAGCTTTTGTTTGTGTGTGGTTTTCAGACCCCAGACAGCTTGTGGGCAGGGACAGGACTGGGAGATATGGGGACATTTCTGTGCTGCTCAGGGTTGTGTGATGCTTTTTTATTAAATTCGATGCTTTTTGGACCTGAATGAGAGTTGGGGTCCTTTCTGTGTGCCCTTTTCTAAGTGTCTCCCTGGGGATAGGAGAGATCCTGCTGAAAAGAAGGTGATAAAATCCCAGGATGGGATTCTCTGGGGAAAAGATGGGTGAACATGAAGAACCTCCTTCCCACCCTGATGAGCTCTTGCATCAGGCTTTGTATCCAACCCTCCTGCTGCAGGACACCGGCCGTGCTTCCTTTTCCTCAGCTCCGAAACTTCGGAGAGGTGTTTCCCGGCTTTTGTTGGGATAGCTGGGCATCCGTATGCCGCAGGGCGGCGGGACCTGCGGGAGGGTGGCAAAGGCTGGGTGGGATCAGGGAAAGGGGCGTGCATCTCCTCCTGGGTGCCTGGACACAAGGCACTGCCGCCATCTAGTGACTTGTGGGACACCGGTGGCTCCGGCAGAGCTGTGGCCCAGGGGAAATGGGTCGGGACCCCCGGCCCAACGTCCTGCTCATGCTTGGGACATGTAGAGGGACCCACTTTGCCGGGGAGGATGAAAAAACTGCTCAGCGAGCATGAAGTTGAGAGTTTTGCCGTGCTTGTCTTTGAGTGCTGCAACACTCGGGGCTGAGACATGAGATTTTAGGGGGATTTGTGCATGAAAAAAATCGAAATTTTGCTGTTATACATATCTGTCTGCTTCCTCAGTCTTCAGCACGCTGTGGGATGCCTTTGGAAGGTGGTGAGGCTGAGGAAATTCCACCTGAAGGGATGAAAAATAATGCATTAAAAAAAATGATTGGTAAATTTTGATAGCAGCCTTAGCTGAGGTTTGCAAATAGAGGTGATTCCTTACTTATGAGTCCAGAGAGCATGAACAACTCAGGAACAGGCAAGGTCCAACGTGGAATTGCAAATCCCAGCAGGAATATAGAGGCATTGAGTAAGACCAGGTTAATTAGAGGCTATTACATTTTCCATCTCTTCATCTGTTGCTGCAGTGGATGAGTCCTGACAGGCAGCATGGGCACACTCCTCCCCTCTTTTTCTTAAAAATTCAAAATAATATTAAAGAATCATAGAATGAATCATGGAATCACAGAATGGTTTGGGTTGGAAGGGACCTTAAAGATCATCTGGTTCCAAGTCCCCTGCCATGGGCAGGGACACCTTCCACTAGACCAGGTTGCTCAGAGCCCCATTCAAAATGAAATGCCACTCTAAACTTGAGTGCATGGAAATTGTAGGGCTGAGCATGGGAAAACCTCTCCAAGCAAATGGCACTGTCACCCTGGTTTGTGTCCCAGGCTGTGTTCTGTGCTCACCTGCCACATCAGCAGTCCCTGCACCCCAGCATTAACCACTGACCTCATTACTGAGGGTTATCACTGCTGACAGAGCCAGGGCATGGATAGACCTGTGGCAACAGCCTCTTTGCAAATGCAGAGCAGCAGGTTTCCTGGGGTAATCCATTCCTTTTGCAGGGTTCCTGCATCCCACAGGGATGTAATGCTGAAGGAATCATCACTCTCATTGTAAGCTTTTCACTTGGAAAAAAAAAAATTGGATGCATTAAGAAGTCATTTCACACAGCTAAAGCACACATCAGAAGAATCAGACATATGGTAAGTGAATGCCCAGAGACATAAGGTCCCATGGTGGTGGGAGTAGGTGAGGTCTCACTGATGTGTGCTGGGTGACTTGCAGAGATGTACACTGGTGATATTAAATTATTGCATTGGAAATAAAAACTGTCAGCTTGTGCAGTTCTTCCCATGGGTTTGATCCTGTCCTTGTTCTAGCCTGAATTTGAGCTGAGCTGAAAGTGTGCTCTGCCTCTGCATGGACAAGGAAGGAAAATCCCAAATTCACCATCACAGAAAAGGGGAGAGGTTAGAACAGGGGGAGCAAATCACATATCCTGCAGCTTTTTCTATTTCCTTTATTTCTAATATTTCACTGTTTTGTCCAGAGATACTACTTGCAGTTTTTTGTGTCAGTGGAGCATGCTGAGGAGCTGAGACTCTGTTTTGGAGATATCAGCCACTCCCCTCAGCATCCAAGTAAACCTGTGAGCTTAGGGACTCCAGGCATGGCCATGGGGAGGTTTTGCCATCGATTTAAACCTGACCAGTCTCTGAAGAACAAAGTCTGGCCTTGCTGTTTTATCCAGAACCTTCTGAAAAGACCTGGATCTGCATCTGGAATGGGGACAGAGCTCCATTACAGGGAGAGTATCCCATTGCACCCCAATGTGCCAAGAGGATCTGGTGACCTCAGGTACAGGGGGCCACAGAAGATTTGGGTGGTTCAGGCTTCATCTTTGAAATGCCATGAGGAATACTGAGCACAGAGATGGTGGGGAGATGCAGGCTGGTTAGTGATTTAATTAATGTAATTACACATAAGTAGCTACCTTCGTAGCAGATTTCCTAGAGGTGTGCTCTGCTTTGGCCCACTGTTTGAGCTCAGATATATTATTTAAAAGCTTCTGTTTGTTTCCTGCTCTGCTACAGCTGCCCTATTCAACCTTGAGCAACACCATCACAGGCAACTCTGTCTGGAGCCTGAAATTTACCTACTGCCTCTACCTGAAGGGCCTGCAGAAAGAGTCCTTTGGGATCTTGGGTGTAGAAAAGTCATTTTCCACACCAATGCCCAGGGCAGTGACTGGACCATGCTACCAGAGATTTTTCTTATTGCTCCAGTTAGAACCATAAGAATAAAGAGAGAGGGGCAATGTATTTAGGGTCAGACTCTGGTGCTTTGGCACGTGATACATCCCTTGATGCAGATGTGGCTCACAGCAGGTTGTGGTCAGCCATCCTTTGTACCTCTGCTCCTGCCTGCCTGGGCTGAAGTCCTTGTGTGTGCCCCGCACTGAGCTGTGTTCTGGGTTTGTGCAGCCACTGGTCTGTCTCATGCGGACCTTGCCCTTCAAAAAACGTTGATTATATTAAAATAAAAAGCAGCAAAAGGATGCACAACCCTTCCCTGGGAAGAACTGGATTTTTTTGCACAACCCCTCCCATGTCTCCTCTCTCTCCTGTGCCTCAGTTTCCCCGTTGATGTGACAGGGCTGTTGAGAGGCTGAGCAGAGCTGTTCCAGACTGACTGTGCTTGCAAGGGACTTCTGGGGTTTCCTGACCCAAACCCTTCCCTAAGCAGCTTCAATCTCAAACTTAAATCCAAGCTCACAGTTTAATCAGGTATCTCCACGTTTCCCCAGCTGAAGTTTGAATGTCTCCAGGATCATTCAAGACACCACAAGGTCTCTATGCCCTGTGCCTGCTCACTCTCAGGTTAAAAACCCTCTCCTAATATTTAACCAGATTTCCCCCGAGCTGCAGCTCACACCTGCCGCCCCTTGTCCCGACTCCTGGCACCAGCAGGAGCAGCTGAGCTCCGTCTCTCCCACAAATTCCCCTTCCCGGGCTTGCCGCAGGCCATCCCCGCCGGCTGCGCCGTGGCGGCGGCGACATCGGCGGGGGGCGGGGGGGGGAACGGGGGGGGGGAGCGGCAGGAGTT
>VZRX01018964.1:90158-125223 GCA_013398075.1 Notiomystis cincta | reverse complement strand
GACGTGTGGAGCGGCGCTGAGGGGCTGGGGGGCTGGCCCGAGGGCCTGAGGTGGGGCAGCCGGGGGCGTTCGCGGGCTCAGGGGGAGAAGAGGCCTCTGCCCGCAGCGCCGGCGGCCGCTCCGCGGGATTTGCGCGAATCCGGGGGATTTAGCTCAGCCCTTCCTATGCTGCGTCAAATCCTGCCCTTAGTTTAACCCCTCGGAACAAAACCAGCCTGCTCTCTAAAAACATAGTGATTGCCTTCTTTTTTCTTTTTTTAATTTAAAGCTCCAGCTTTCGCCAGCAGCCCACAAAGGGACATGACGTGTTTCTGCAGCGACTCTGCAGCGTCAGGGCTTTTCCTCAGGCGGGAAGTGTCTCCCTGGGCAGGGTGCAGGGACAGCGGGACAGGGAGGCTCCAACCTTGGCACAAATCCCAGGCAGCCTTTCCACCTCCTGCAAAACGCTGCGCGCCCCGCACTGACCCCGGCTGCTCCAGCTTCCTGTGGGAGGGGGCGGTTTGTTCCCTGGGGAGTTCTGTCTGTCCACGGGGGAAGTTTTGGAGGGAGTTGTTTTGGGATGAGGGCCTGTTCCTGGCGTGGGGGTGCTCTGGGCTCTTGGCAGTGACCGTGGTGCCTCCCCAGCAGCCATGGAGTACATCAGCACACGGGGAGGCACGGGGGCCGTGGACTTCGAGGGAGCCCTTTTCTCTGGCTACGCGCCCGATGGGGGCCTCTTCATGCCCCAGCACATCCCCTTGCTGGGCAGGGACACCCTGCGAAGGTGGAGCAGCCTCTCCTACCCTGAGCTGGTCAAGGAGCTGTGCTCCCTCTTCGTCCCCGCCGAGCTGGTCCCGCGGGATGTGCTCAATGGTGAGCTGAGAGGGGAGCTGCTCGCAGGGATGTGCATGAGGATTTGGGGGGTTCGGATGCATCTGCCTGCCTTCCCCCCATCCTCTTCACAGCACCCAAGAGGATGGAGCCTGCTGCAGCATGGCCTGCTCCTTTCTGTAGCCTGTTCTCCTCTGTCACCTTGCTGGCAGTAGTGGAAAAGGTGTCCCCTGTGTATAAACAGGGGTTCTGGCGACAGCAGCAAGCTGATGTTGTGGCCCCGCTCACTGCTGGGGCTCCCTCCAGGGCTTTCTGCCACTTCTCGCTTGCCTTGAAATCAGTGTTTTAATGATTTTAACACTTATGAACTATCACTTCCACCAGAGGGCAGCTGCAACCTCTGTGTGAACAGCACTTTGCTATAAAAATCGTGTTTCTTGTATTTTATGTTTTAATACAGTTTTCTGATTGTGTGGCATATCCCCTGAAATTACTTAGCACACAGCTATCAAACATCATGGAGCTAGGCTGGTTCATTCCTAATAACCACAAATAACTTGGATATGCCACTGCACCAGCAACTGAGAGCCTTTGGTTGTGCAGAAAGGTACCCAGGAGCACAAAGAGCACAGATGTAGGAAGCCAGGGGTCAGAAAAACACTCCTCTAATCTAACAGGCCATTTAACCATTTTCCTTCCAGAGCTGATTGACAGAGCCTTCAGCAGATTCAGACACAAGAATGTCGTGCGTCTGTCCAGGCTGAAAGATGGGCTGAACACTCTGGAGCTCTGGCATGGTGTTACTTATGCATTTAAGGACCTGTCCCTGTCCTGTACAGGGCAGTTTTTACAGTATTTCTTGGAGAAAAAGCAGAAGCATGTCAATATTCTGGTGGGTGAGTATGACTCCTTGGAGGTAAGGTTCTTGGGCAGGCCTTTACCTTGAGAGCCATCATCCTACAGCCCTCCCCAAAGATGCCCCAGGGTGCTATTTCCTCCAGGCAATGCCAAGGTGGATCTCCAGGCCAAAACATCTCATAGGGCATCCTTAAAGTGTCGTGCTGCAGGTTTGATTGATGCAGCAATTTTTTGCTTTTCTTGGTGCTTCCTCACTTTGAAACAGGGACTTCAGGGGACACGGGGAGCTCGGCCATCGAGAGCGTGAGAGGGCAGAAGAACGTGGATATCTTTGTTCTGCTGCCCAAGGGGTTCTGCACCCAGATACAGGAACTTCAGATGACCACTGTCATTGAAGACAACGTGCACGTCTTTGCTGGTTGGCACTGCTGTTTGGACTGTCCACTGTGGGGCCCAGTCGTGTCAAAACCTTGACCCTAAAAGTTGAGGGGGCTTCTCAGCAGGATTTGCAGCTTTAGCCATCACCATGCCCAGACATCTGGCTAACAGGAGACAATATCCCCAGTTTGACAACCAAGCAGTTTAAGGCTTCCTTTTCTCCTGGCCACAAATCAGAGCTGCCCCCATGCAGGTGATTGGTGTTAGGCTGCACTAAATTCAGCACCATTTTTTTGTCACTTAAAGGATTTGAAGTCACCCCTTCCCTGTGTCCTCTTGCCTTCATGGGTGATCTACTCCCTACCACCATGCCATTCTCATGGATTGCCATGGGTGCTTGAGCTGCTTGAGTTCCCATGGACTCCTCTGCTCAGCCAGGTCTCACCTGGGCATCTCACAAGGGGATGCAGCATTTGCCTTCCTGGCAGTATTTGGTAGAAGCAAGAGCCCAGAGTGCCGTGTCTGCATAAACCACCCAACATGCACAGGGTGCCAGCCAGCCCCTGGATCATACAGCCCCCAAGGCAGACGGGCAGCTCAGGACACTCCTGGCCACAGCAAACCCCAGGGCTTGAGATCAAGCCTATTTCTGAGCAGAAATACCTCATGCCTGATGTGCTGCTGCTGGCAGATCTAATCTTTCCTTTCTCCTTTTGGCAGCTCATGGGAACAGCGATGAAATCGATGAGCCGATCAAGGAACTGTTTGCTGATGTCGATTTTGCTGGAAAATACAACCTGATGAGCCTGAATTCCATCAACTGGTCCAGGATTATGGTGCAGATTCCTCACTACTTCTATGCTTACTTTCAGTGTGCCCCATCCCTGGATACCACCCCGCTGCCAGTGGTGGAAATTGTTGTGCCAACGGGAGGAGGAGGAAATATCACGGGTAAAGGGAAAAAAAGATGGGTTAGATAAGAGAGAGAGAATGCTGTGATCTATGGACCAAAAGCACTTTACAGATACTGGGTATTGCTATTTATTAAAACACCCACTCTCTGGTAGGATTTCTTCAGAACCACTTATATTTTATTACTCATGTATGGTTATTACTCAATTTAGGTGTCACTGATGATTTGCAAAGTGCAGAAAAACCCAAACCACCCTTTGATCATGGCTGTAGCTATCTTGAGGATGGGCACATTAGGAGAGGACAGAATGTGTTTGATGCAGAAAAGAGGGAAAATACTGTGGCTCTGATTTCTTAAGTGAGACATTAACAGAGGTGTGGAGTCCTGCCTGGTCCTACTCTGGTTTGTGTGGTAATGCATGGTCAGGAGAACCACTCTTAATTGCATAATCTGGCCTTCTACATGAGAGGTCTTGATTGTCTCAGTCCCAAAATAGGTGTAGAACTGTCTTATGAAAGCAATAAAGGATTTGATATATTCACTGCTCTTCCAGGCTGCCCATGAGAGAGGCAGAAGTCTTCATCTCTCCTGATTGCCTGGCAGCTGCCTGAACTCTTGGTCCCCTGCCTATCCACCTCCAAAAGTGGAGATGAGCAAGGGTCTGTGTTCAATGGCAGGTGGAGTGTTGCATCCCTGGATTTTATAATCTGTGCTGTACCAAACCACTGAAGTCAGATATCTTGGAGTCCATTAGGGAATATAATTTGTGTCTGCTTCTGAACTAGATGCTCAATCAATTTGTACAGTGACTTCTTTGCTAAATCTCCTTCAAATGTTTCTTCATCAAGCAAACATGCTTTTTTTTTTTCACTTTTTTTTCCCTAGCTGGCTGTATTGCCCAGAAAATGGGTCTCCCAATTCGACTTGTTACTGTGGTGAACAGCAATGACATCATTCATAGGACTGTTCAACATGGAGATTTCTCACTGGCAGAGAGTGTGAAGGCTACATTAGCATCAGCCATGGATATCCAGGTATGTGGTGAACTGGCCAAAATGCAAAAATAGCAAATATTGTACTTTATTTTTTTATCTTGTACCCTGTTCTACCTGTAAAATTTTGACACTCAGTGATGCATTAGGAGATGTGACTCATTTTGACCATTTATGCTACAGACCGCTGAGCTGAATTAGATCAAACACCTTCTCTCTCACTTTTCAGGGCTTGACTTTCTGATCTTCATTGTCAAGTACTGGGTTTCTGGGGATTCATTTTGTGCAAGTTTAGCAAGAGAGGGACATTTTCCCTTCATGTGACAACTAGAGAACTAAAAATGCCATCATGTCTTAAGGGTTTTGTTGATGCTTCTGAAAGGCTCCACCAAGAGTGAGAGGAGAGACCAGGAAGGAGGTAGAGAAGCCCAGAAGAAATGCCTGGTTCATGGCTGCCTGCAGCTTGCTCAGAGCCAAACAAGTCTCAGCAGGCAGGGAAAGGCCTCAGAAAGAAAAGTCATGGAGGTACAGAAACCAAACACCTGGAAGCAAATACCTCCTGTTTCATTCCCACCCTGTGATCCCCAGGGATTGGATCTGCTTCCAAACAAGTGATCAAAGTGGGAAACCCTTGGTGTTGTATCTCTGTGGCCTTAAGCTACCTGGATTTTCCAAAAGCTGTTCAAACACACTGGGAGGACCTGGAAGGCTGGAGGGACTGCCATGCTTTGCAGTCACGAAGTTCCTATGCCCCTGTCAGCAGGCTGTGCTCTGCAGTTTGGCTTTCCTCCTGAGCCAGGAACCTGTGGGGCTCCTTAGAGCCCCAAGGGGTAACTGGGCTCTTCTCTCAGCCCATCTCCCTTCAGTGGCCTGGTCAGCAAGTGCCAGACTTCGGGATCATGGGGACAGGGAGTCAGGTGAGGGGATTTTCTGAGATTCATGAGGAGCTGGATGAGTGTATCCCTCTGCACATCCCTCTCCATGGCTGCATGGGACATCATTGTTCAGCCCACATCTGAAGCATTCATGCCAATATTTCCATAGCTAAAGAGACCATTTTTTCTGGAGGAGAATTCAGGAGGTCTCTGTTTGGAATCTGTTTAAAGCAGGGTAAGCCTTGAGGTCAGACAGGATTGCTCAGGGCTTTGTCCATTTGGATATATCAAACCTTTGAGGATGGAGAGTGCCCAGCCTCTTTGGATTGCTGCTTCTGCAGACTAAGGTAAAGCAGAGAAAACTGTCCTCTTAGATGCTGCCCAAAGAGTTGAAGGTGACGTAGAAAGTCTGGTGTGGATGAGCTTTGTGAGGGGTAATGCCAGGACAATCCCAGCAGACTCGGTGTCTTTGCAGCCAAGCAGGGGCTGTTCTCTGTCCCTGAGGTCAGGAAGCACCACACAGTTCATATCCACATGCCAAAACTTTATCCCCAGCATGACCTGTCCTCCAGACTGGGCCCCAGCCTCCTCCTGGAGAGCTCTGGTGGCATGGGACAGAAGCAAAACTTTATGTAGATGGTAAGGCTGGTACTTGCACCAGTTTGACTTACTGGTGTCAAAGTAGTGATCTGTAATGGAAACCATAAGGCTGGTGGGGGAAATGTGGGAAGCATGAGGGAGCAGCCAAAGAAGGACAGGAGAAGGGGTGTCAGGAGCACAGTGTTGGAGGCACCTCCAGGAGCAGGTATTGGAAGTCCAGGCACACTGACCTGTATCTTCTCAGGACAGCCTCAAACAGGGGACAGCCTAGAGCAAAGGGCAGGCTACACCCAGACTAGACTGAAGATTAGAGGCTGGAGGCTCTGGGAGACGATGGTGGTCAGATGAGGGACAGAACTGGGGCCATAAGACACCCAGATAAGCACACAAAAGGCTGACTAAATCCTGATAACTCGACAAGGTAGGACAGGATGGAGTGACAAAAGGTCACAAGTGCTGTCAGCTGCTAAAAGTTATGAAGGGTTCATCCGAACCCAGCACTTGAACCCAGGAGGTGAGATGAGGACTCTGTAAGTTGGTGCCCCTTGTCCCCTGAGATACAAGGTATCTCAGCCAAACCACCTGCATGAATATTTCTTGGTGCTTGTAAATGTGCAGGAATGAGGTGGGGCAGAGAAATTGGTTTGGGACCCTCCTGTATGGTCTTGCAGAGAGTTCCACTGCAGTGTTGCAATGCTGATTGCTACACAGCCATGCAGGCCCTGTATGTGCCCTGTAAATTCATGGAGATTATCAGCCAGCCCTGCAGCGAGCTGGGTGTCTCATTAAGTCACGCAGGAGCTGGATGACTCACAGCAGCATCTGCAACCCTGAGTAAACAGCTGGATATTTCTGCTTCTCCAATACTCAGTGTGTTATTAGCCTGGGCTCCTCACGGCGATGGTACAGATGTGGTCAGGCTCTTGATTCATCAGTCACCCCTTCATTTTCTGTTTTAATCTGATGGTCACTGTCAGACTGCTCTGACAGGTCAGAGGTTCAAAAGACACTGTGTTCTCAAAGACTTGTCTTGGGATGTAGGTGAGCAAAGGGAAGACAAAAAGCCCACCCTGGCTTCCGCCAAGAAAGCCACAGCGGTAGGACCTCAGCCCTAGTGAGACATCAGAGAATCCACAGGGATGCTTCCCCCCTGAGACAGGTGCTTGAATTTCCTCACCTATTGCCTTGTTATCCCAGGAGCCTTACAATGTGGAGAGGATCCTCTGGCTGCTCTCAGGCTCTGACAGCCGCCTGATAAAAACACTGATGGACCAATTCAACATCTCAAAAAGGCTGAAGCTGCCAGAGGATTTGCACAGAAAGGTCAGTTCCTCACACACACAACACTGTGCATGTGTATGGGTGAGGAGAATTACTGTTACCAGGTGTTTTCAACTCATTTTCAGAATAAAAAAATCATAGTGGAGAGTATCCAACCAAAAATTTAAGTGTGAGCCAGAGCAGAAGTTTTATATCAATGTTTGTACATGGAGATGTAAAAAATCCCTTTATAATTTTTTTTTGAAGAAAGCTCTTTCTTATTCACAAACTAACTAGAAAAATTCCTGCAGTTATTTAGGCAGTATATGAAATTGCCTCATCCTTGACCATACACCAAGACATTGTGCAGTGGATGCTGGCACAAATTGGGTGTTTGGGAGTGGGTCTGCTGAGTTTGGTGCAATTCAGCCTCACTGTTACAGCGAAAGGGAGCACAAACACAAAGCAGAGAGACATACAAGAGAAAACCAAAGGTCTGGGTTGTGAGAGGGCCAGATGCAAAGTCCTGCCTTTTCCTGTCCAATTTCTGGTGTGCTCTCCCTCACAGAGCAGCCTTTGCCCAGTGCTCACTCCTGCTTGTGCTGCAGAAAGATAAATACTAAGCAATCTTATTATTAAAAGCAAGAAGAGCTGTTACACTGATGTGGATTTTACAAGTGCTCAGGAACTTCCTCAGAGCATGGAAATAGCAGTGAGAGAGCTGAGGAGCCGAGTCCTGACTCCTGCCCACCCACACTTGCAGCACCTGTGGATGGAAACCCCTTGCCCACGCTCCATCCCTGTGCTTTTTTCCAGTAATGCCTCATCCCCCAGCTGCAGCAGCAACCCCTTTTCCTTCAGTCTCAGGGGAAACCCATCCTCCAGCCTCCCTATTTCCCCCTGCTTTGCTGAGTGCCTGTGGCACAAACCCAGCTGGGAACACGTTGGGTGGTGATGCCCTGTGCAGACCTCCCTGTTTCTCACAGCTCTCCGAGACCCTGGGATCGTGCTCAGCCTCTGACGAGGACATTGTGAGAGCCATGCGGCGCTGCTGGGAGGAGAACCAGTATCTGCTGTGCCCCCACTCTGCCGTGGCTGCTCACTACCACTACTCCCAGCCACACAGGTAGGGAGAGCCACAGCCAGGAGCACTAGGGACTGGAGCATCCCTCTCCCCTTGCTCCTGCAGCACCTCCAGCTCCCAGCTCGCTTACACTTCAGTTTTCTTGCTTTCCTTTCCCTTCCAGCATCCCCCGGTGTTGCTTAGCTCCAGCCTCTGCAGCCAAATTTCAGGATGCCCTCCTCCAAGCTGGCCTGGTTCCCCAGATCCCCCCCGAAATCACTGCCCTGACAGCAATGGAGACCAGGTCCACTCCCCTGGAGCGGCGACAGGACTGGGCACAGGTGCTCCGGGGCCGGATTGAAGCCGTGGCACGGAAGTGGGAGGCACAGAGGGGTCAGTTTGCACCCCAGGGCCGAGGGGGATCTCTGGCCATGTAGTCACACAGACCTGAGCTACTGGGCACAGCTGGACAATGCCTCCCAGGGCTCATTCTCCACTCCCAGGAAAGCCCTGTGTTATGCTGGGAGTCTCCATGCAATGAGTATTAGCAAAAATGCACTTCCCTGTTGAATTACATGAAATATAACATTTTCAGTAAAGAGTTGAATTATATGAACAATTTAATAACGTTTTCAGTAAAGAGCACTGCAGTTGTATCCCCTTTTCCCTAATAAATCATAAAAACTGATTGAAACTCTGAGTAAACCTGGCTGTTCCATCATTACTGGCTGTTACAGAAAGCTCCCTTAGCAATACCCACAGCTGCCTGCTTCTTGAGCATTATCCAGTGATTCTGGCTCTGTGCTGGGGTGTTCAGCCCAGCAATCTCAATAGCACCCAAGATGCTCTATAGGAAACACATGCAAGAGTGGAAGGGATCCACTTTACCTATCCCTGTAATTTAAGCAGTGCCAGGGATCATTTCCAGACATTGAAACTTGCTCTGTGATAGTGTTAAATAGCAGATGTTTTCCCTGGACATGTTTATCTTAAACAGCTACTTTCCAGTTATGTATCTCACTGCTTTGGGTCCTACTCCTGCTTCAGACTCTTCCCAGGCAACTTCCACTGTAACAAGTAGGAAATGGGAAATTCCCCTTATCTTCTGCCTGAAACTTCAGGTCTTTCAATACCACGTTCTCATCATATACATATAAATATATAAATACCTTGTGTGGGAGCTGCCTCCACAAGTCATGCATCTGGCAGGAATCTCTTGTGCCTAAAAAAAGTGGGAAGAAAAATAGGAATAATTATACCAGGGGGAAAAAATCCCCCTTTGCCATCAAAAAAAAATTCCCCCTTTGACATCAAAGGAAGTCCTGTAATGGGAGGATTAATTTGAAGGTTTAGTGGCATTTAACAGGGTAAAAGTAAATTCTGTGAAGTGATTCAGCTTGGGATGTTGCAGAACGTGCGGGAAGAGTGGGAAGCTTGGCCTGGGCTGCAAGCTGCTTTGCTGGCACCCAGGCAGCCTTTCCTGGGCTCCCTCTGGCACAGCTGGCCCCAGGCCACCTCCTTCCATCCCACCGAAACCCTGCAGGAGAGGAGGGACCTGTGCCTCCTCCAGGGCGGGGGCTGAGGCTGCCCCATCCCAATTAACGGGGATGAGGGAAACAGCTTAGCTGAAGATGATGTAAAAACCAGAGCACTTGGATGGTTTTGATGCTAACAGCTCTACTTGCATGGGTTGAGCAGCTGGGTGGTGGGGTCCAGGAATGTGGTTTCATGAGGCCATCATTCACCCTTCTTTAAGAGCCAAATCAGCAAAATACTTCTAATTTGAGCAACAGCTTCGTGCTCACAAATAACCCTGCCCCAAAGGATGGCTTTGCACAGGGGGTGTGTAGGATGTCACTGGGGGTGGCAATAAGAGACTTCCTGATCCCATTTGACCCCCATGATCAGCTTCCCCTTTCATTGATGTGGATGCTATACTCACTGGACCCCACTGCCCTTAACAGCTGCCTCCCCAGATCTTGCTGTTCTCAGCCAGGGACGGCTGCCCAGTTGTAACTTAGCCCTTAATCAAAGTTTAAGACATCCTGCAAGAGGAGAGAGGCCTGAAATTGCACCCAGTTCTGTATCCAAGTGAGAGGTTGCAAACCTGGCTGGCAAGACCCCAACCCCTCACTGAGGAACATTGGGAAGGATGGGGTGAGTGGGGCTGGACTTGCAGCCCACCAAAATTGTAGGGTGTTTTGCAAGCAGAAAGCATGAGGAATACATTCCATGCTCCCATCCCAGTGTCCTCAAGCAGTAGGATGAGTGTTCAGCCTCATTGCAGGGTGAAAAGCAGTTTAATTCTCAACCATCCCTGAGGATACCCTTATGGGATGAGGATGCTACGTCTCCCCCAGCCCAAAGCAGACTTTTTTGGGGCAGGACACCATGAAACTCTCTCTGTGATCTCTGGAGCAGAAGAACAGCAGGAAAAGCCTGTTCCATGCCTGGAGCCAAGGCAGAGGGAGCACAGACAGGCTTGGCTTGCAGGGGGGCTGTGCTCCCACAGAGGGCAATGCACAGCCACTCGTGCCAGCCCGGTGCCTGGGATGTGGGAGTGAACCTGGCCACATGGGCGTGCTGTGTCCCACCCCCTGCTCGGGGACCATGGCATCCGTGGCCAATCTCACACCAGGAGCTCCCACCCTGTCCCCTGAACTGCTGCTTGGGGCTCTGCTCGCTCATCCTCGGCTCTCTGGCTGAGAGTGGAGGTCAGCCTGGTTTGATGGAAAGATGGGAAAGGGAGGAAAGCCACACAAAAAGTGGTACCTCCTCACCCAACGCTGATGGGTGGCTGCAGGCTCTGGCAGCTTCACATATTCCCAGGGGTAATGATATTTTAGTCCTGCACCTTCCAGAGCTGATCACAACCCAGGACAGGCTTTGTAATCTCATACATCCACTGCTCTTTTTTCTCCAGCAAAAATTCCAATTTCAGCTCCCTGGCCCAAAGCACTGACACATGTGATCCAGGAGATAGTGATGCCCATGAACCAGTGGCCATACTATGTGGAGACCCCATATTCCCCCACTGGGATATGTTCCTAACTCCTACCTCAAGGAAAAAGTGATATGTTAGGATGGAGATGCAATGTGTTGGGATAGAGGAATAGGGTCATGGCTCAGCTGGAGTTTCTACTTAGTAACTCACATGTACCAAATTTGGCAACTTGCTGTCCTGAGCCAAACTCACTTGTGTGAGTGTGTCCAACAAGGGATTGGGGTGCCTGCCTCTGTGTGTTTTGGGATCTGTTGGACTACATGTGGGGTCTACCCTCTAAGCCATCTGCCTCTGTGCCCCATGGAGACTTCATCCACCAGCACAGCCCTGCTGTGTTTCAAAGTTCCAGTCATTCACAGTGCCATTAAGAGATCTGTTCATTGAAGGGGGACATGGGATGACTGGCTGACTGCTGCCCTGGCTGAGATAAAATTGAGAGGAATATAAAATCCCAGATGAGCTGTGTGTGAGGATGCTATTTCCCATGAGCAGAGCAGGCCAGCCTTCCCCCTGTGCATTGTCACAATGTCCATCCCCATCTTCCAGCTCATGGCCACCCAAAGAATTGATCTTTAGGCAATTACTCCACTGACCAGGCTGTCACGTCCTTCTCCTCCATTTATGAGCTGGGAGGAGCCCACAACTTGGTGAATTACAAGCCAATGCTTTAAAACAGTGTTCTGAAGGTTTGGGAGTTGAATTATTATTTATAATGCCCTGGGGGACCCATGTAATTTATGGACAGGTATGAAGACAAGTAGGCGCTCAGACATGGGGATGAGCCCGGTGTAAATGCTGAGATAGAAAGATAGATAGATGGATGAATGAAGATAAGCTTCTTGGCCAAGAGAGCTGGAGATTGAAAAGCTGGAGATGGAGAAGCCTGCTCTTAGACATCTCTGCTCTCCTAGGGTGATGCCTATGATCCCACTACCCTCACTCTGTAAAAAATCATCTCAAATGTGGTACAAATCATTTGTTTGCTCTTATTTTTTTTTACTTTATCCAAAGTGCAAGGTAAAAAAAGTAAAAAAGGAGTTGCTTTGTTGTTGCAATTTGCTGCTAGGCATTCCTATGTGTGCTAATGATAAGTATTAATTAAATAGCTTTCTGTTGTCTTTTAAATGCAGTTCTTTCAGGCTGTAATTAAAAACAGACACCCAGCCCTTTCTGTCTGCATAGGAAGAGGCAGGTAGGAGCTCAGCACTTCTTTCCTTGTAACAGGAGAGAAGTGGAAAATGAGGCAAAACCAGTTTCCACTGAAAACTCACCACCCTGTGCATGTCCTTCACAGGGAAACAACCAGGTCAAGGAAATTAAAGGAATGTGACTTCCAAGATCCCAGCCCTGCAATCAAAGTAAGTTTATTTGCCCTTAAGATCTGTCAGCTTCATACATTTTAAAGGCAGAGATCACTTTGTTTGATCTCTGGGCGACACAGGCTGCTGAACATCCCTCTGCTACATTCATCGTGCTCAGAAGAAACTTGTTGCCTTATGAACATTTTGATCTGAGTCACTGGAGATAGGATTCCATCCTCAGTTTTTTTCTGGCAAAAAAACAGGCACTGCTGTAAATCCCCATCCCCTGTGCTGCTCCTCTGGTCAGTATTAATGCCCAGCTCAGGGTGGGATTCTCAGGGAAACTGGAGCTCCCACCAGCCCTGCTGCCCTCTCCCTTTCCCAGCTTAAAACAGACAAAAGCCCTCTAGAAATACAAATAAAATATCAGATGCTCACGTGATGGAAAGCAACCCCCAAATAAAATTTCCCATATGCCCACAACACTGAATGACACTTAAGCCCAAATTATTTCTGCCCTCAAAGGCAACTGGGCTTATCTAACATATTGCTGTTAATCAATAAATACATGAAGAGACATTTGGGTGTCTGCCATGCAGCTTATGAGAGTGGTGGAGGAAGGTGCAGCTCACCCAGAGGATGCCTTGGTCAGACATGGGCCATAAGAGAAAAGTTTCTGTGTTCAAAAGCTGCATATACTTTTTTTTTTTTTAATGGAAACATTTAATTATGCATTTGTGTAATTTATAACCTGAGATGTGTAGAACTTGTGTAATAAATAGACAGAGAATATAAGACAGACACACTGCCTGCAAGGGGATCCTCGATTTGGGGCTGTGCAGCACTTTGGTCACCCAGGGTGATGCTCCTCTGCCTTGATAACTCCTCACACAGTTCATAAAACAGCCACAGCCCTTTTGGGGTCTTATCAACCCCAGGCTGGATTTGCTGTGGGTTTTTCTGTCTCCCTCAGCCCCATGGCTGTGTCTGTCTTGTGATTTTGATGCAGCTGGACAGGTACACAGGAGGAGTTGGGAACACAGGAAAGGGTCTGGGACACTCTGCAGGCTCCTTCCCTGGTGAGGAGAGCACAGGTCTGGGAGCATCTTTGGGGCTGTTGGTGGCAGAAGCAACAGAAGTGGCTCAGAAGAGAATTTTTCCCTATTATTTGCATTTTGGAAATGAGAAGGGGGAAAAACGGGATGGAAAAAGCAGAAAAAGAAAAGATAAAGCAAGCAGTCAGAAATTAAATAATTAAAAAGGATTTTGAATTTGTTTGAATTGAATCAAAAGTTTTTTTTCTTTTTGGCAAACACAAGCTTCTTTTGAGCAGAAACTGAAAAAAAAAAAAAAGAGCCTTAAAAAAGGTATTTTAAAGGAAATATTATTCACTTTTAATCCAGATGGTTAAAACTGTGTTTCAGTTTTGGGAGAACGAGAAAATGTAGAAATTTTGCAAATCCTAGGAATATTTAAAACACCGAATCACAAAAAAAAGAAGGTGGTATGGGGAGATGAAAAGTGGGGCGAGAGGGCTGGAAAAGAGAGCAGCCAGCAGCTGCCCTGTGTGGCTCTGTCCTTGCCCTGACACCCCTGAGATCACCCCGAGCACTTTAAGATCACGAGATACTGAGAACAAAGAGTTTGTGTTCTCTTTTTTGCTCTGTAGTTCCCTGCATTTTCAGGCTCCCAAAGCTGGTTCAGCACTTTTAGGGCAGGTTAGAAACCAATTCTTAGAGAAAGCAGAATAGAAAATCGCATATAATGTGGCTCCAGGAGGGTGATGCTTTCAGGAAAATATCAAAACTAATGATTCTTGAAAAAAAAAACCTTAAAAATTGATGAGCACAGGAGGTCAGTTATATTTTATGCAATTTCTCACTGTTCATCTCATTGCTCTTGCCTCAGGACTCCTCAGTCAGAGCATCACAGATATTTGCAGAACTTTTTGCTCATGAAATGAAACAACAGCGTGATGCTGAAGCAAAAGAAGTGGGAAGGGGAGAAGGGGCTGTGTCTAAACATGGCTTGGTTTTGGTATCTGAATAGGGAATGGAGCAGGACTCACTGTGCTAAGTCCTGCACTGACATGGGAAAAGGCAGATGAAATATTTTGGTTTTAAAGTTTGCAATCAGAGCTTAAACAACAGGTTTTGAGGTTGGGGTCTTTCTGTCACTGACTTTCTGTGTGACCCTGGCAAGGGTTGAGGTGGGGTGAGGAGTTTGGGGACCCTCCTGCAGCCCCCCAGCCCTTGGCACCAGCCTGGTCACTGCCACCTGGGTGGCTCCTGGGGTCCCACGCTGCCTGGGGACCAGGCTGCTGCCACCTCCACCTCCTCACCCTGAGCTTGATGCCCTGCAGCTCCACTTGGTCCCTACCTGCCCGGCAAAGCACCAGCACCCTGGGAACTCCTCGCTTCCGCTCCTCCGGGATGCTTGTGGGGATTAGCCAAGCTATGCTCCCTAAACCCATCACATGTGTTTCAATAGTTTTAATTGTTGCCTTTAAGATAATTACAGGCTGGAGAGCACGGACAGGAAGAGCCCTGTGGATTTGCACCGGGGCTGGGGAGCACCGTTGTGTACGGAATGGGATATCTGCCACTTGGAAGTGTTTTTCCTGCTTGGGAGAGTGGTTTGCATGCCACAAGCAGGGAAGGCCACAGATCCCCACTTCCCATGGCTGGAACAACTGGAACAAGGTGTCCCCCTGCCCCCCACTCCACCTGCCCTGGGGAAAGAATCCCCCAGCACCTGGCTCAGCAGTTTGTGATCCTTGCTCATTTAAGCTGCAGCTTTTTCCTCCTTCCCACATCTGTTCAGAAGGGAATGAGGACCTGAAGTGAGCAGGATGCTGAAAATCAGGCTTACAGTGGGGCAGGAAGCATCCATGGCCCACCTTGCTTAGAGATGAGGAGCAGCAGCCAGCCCCAGAACTCTCCTTGGCTCTTGGTGAGGTGGACCATACTTGGGTTTTTCAGAATATTACAGTTTGTCCTGGTCCCTTGCTGACTATCCAGCCTCCATCACCAGAGAAAACACTTTCCTGATTTTAAAGGGAGATATCTCTGTCCCTCCTGTAGCCTGGAGTAATTCAATATTGAGTGAGAGGACTGCAGTCACTGCTTTTCCTCTCTTTGCACCTTTCTAGCAATTATTTTGTTGGAGCTCCCTGCTGGAGAGCAGGACAGGCAGCTCTCAGGAATAAAACCACTTCCTGGATGCTGCCCTGCCACAGAAGAGCTGAGACAGCCCTGAGGACCCCTCTTGGGGCACAGACCTTCCCCAGGGTTCACCACACAGCACAGGATTTCTCCTGAGATCTTCTCCAGCCCGTTGTGTCACTATGAAACCCAGCAAGAGGTCCTTGCCTTTGCATTTGCAGTAACCTTTTTATCACTGATGCTTTTTAAAATGAAAACAAGATTTCATCTACATCCAAGAGTTTGCTCCAGCCCAGCCTCCTGGCTGCAGGATGTCTCATGGCTGGTGTGGATCTGGAGGATGTGGCTGGTTGCTCTCAGACATTGAAACCTGCAGTTACTGGAGGGGTGATGTGGGGCCTGGCACAGCGAGGGTGTGATTTGTTTTAGCATTCAATCCATAGAAATCCATTTAATAGCACATCCCCTAAACTGCTGCCTTTCTTCCACCCTAACTCCTAAAATGGAAATTATCACAGCGGGGGAAAAAATTTGGAACAACTCAAATATTAAAATGCAGTGGAGGTGAACTGGCTCCTGGATGAAGGGGACGGGGATGGGCCCATCACTGCTGCCAAGGTGAATTTTGGGGACCTGTTCAGACCTACATCTGCTGGCAGTGGATTAGAAGTCAAACCCACCTGAAATCCAAAACTAAGCATCCTGAGGGGCTCCTCGAGGATGGGATATCCCCCTCCATGAGCTGCTGACTTTGCCTCAACAGTCCTTCACATCACATCCTTCTTCTCCCTCTCCCTTTTTCCCTTCCCCTGTGATGTGACGCATTGGCAGAGAAATAAAATAATCAGCTATTGCTTTATTACTTTTTCCACCCCTGCTTCCCTCACGGGCAACTGAATTTCGGCAAATGTTTTTAATATTTGCTAATAAAAGCAGCTCCAGTAATGACATGCTCCCTCCCCAAGACAAAATTGCCGGGACTGGCGTTATCTAACAAACTCGTTTTGGCACAAGCGCGTCTGCGTTCGAGCCATTTCTGCCCATTCACAGGATTATCAGCCATCTCTGCAGCCAGCCCAAGCCCTCCTCTCTCATTCCTAGTTAATTGGTGTGAAATTGGAGCAAGTTCTCAGGTGATAATGTGTTTGCATTTACTGCTTCACTGAACCACCCTAGCCACTCAATCCCAGCTTCATTAAAGCCTCAATCTCAGCTTTTGCTCCTGGCTGTGAGCTTCAAACCCTATTTCCTGCGTGGCAGACATACAGCCTAACACATGTCAGGAAGACAGCTTGAGCAGAGCTGCTGGGAACAAGCACAGCTACTGCCCGGGCGCCGCTCCGGGAAAATCACGTTTGCGGTGGGAAAGATGCTTGGAGTCCCCACGATGGCTTCACGCTGCGTTGGTTGGCTCCCTGCTCTGGAAAAAGGCATATTTTATACCCTTTAATTATACTTGATTAATGAATTAATTTTAATTTTTTTTTTCTGCAGCACTTTGAAGATAAAAACCCCTTCGTCTGAATTCAGTGATTAGTATTTAAAGACTCGAGTGAAATATTTGTAGGCAGAAAAACCTAACCGAGGAATGCCTGTGTTCAAGCATTCAATAGGGCCTATTCACAGGATAGATTCCAGGGTTATTATTAGCAATAAGGTTATCTTTGGCATAATCTTTTTATGCACAACATGCTATTGGATTCCACCCTCCTTTCTCGCTCAGGCCCTGGGGCACAAGGTAGACAAACCAGAGCTGGTTCAAGCCTTGCAAGTGTTTTTCATGCAAACGGAGCTGAAGCCTGGCAAAGTCTGCCATGGTTATATTTAGGACAAACCATAATGATTTTTGGTGCAAGATGCACGCCCCAGAATGCTTCTGAGCGGAGGGAGAAGTGTGTTGCCCCTGGGGTGTGTCCAGCCCTGCTGTTGGGGACACTGGGGACATCTGTGACACCCTGTGGGGGGTGGAAAGGGGTGGGTCGGGCTGGTCCTGTGCCCGCAGGTCACGGAGGCAGCTCTGAGCATCCCCCGGGCGTGTGAGATTTCACAGGTGTGGACAGAGCCCCGGGCTCGGACAGGTCCGGGCACGGCCGGGGAGGGAGCCCTGCCAGCCAGGCCGCGGGCTGGGTCTCTCTGCGGAGCTGCAATGGGCTCTGCAGGGCCCCGGGTCCCGCTCGCCCCCGGCCCCAGCCGGGAGGGCTGACACAGGGGGCTGCAGGACCGCAGCGTGGCTTGATCTGGCCATCAAAGCAGGCAGCAGCTGTCGCCTGCCTGCCTCTCCATTTGGTTGTGTTTCCAGCTCTCCTAAAGCTAAATGTAGGAGGTGGGGCTTTGTAGTTGTTGGTGGTGCTTTTTTGGTGTTTTGTTGTGTTTTTCTTTTTCTTAATGGATGGTGGGTGTGATGTTTCAAACGCGTTCCCTTTGGCAGCAGCGTCAGTGAGAGCTCCAGGATGCCTCTGCTGGAGCCCAGGAACACCTTCCTTTGAAACTTGCCCCTTGTGTCTCTCCAAACCCACCGCTGAGCACTGGAGTGGGAGGAGGTCAGGCCGCATTTGGCTGTGGCCCTTTACCCTGAAAGGCTCAGCTGCTGCACAGGGTGCCCAGGTCACCCCAAAACCAGCTCCAAAAATCGACCAGGGCTGCTCCTCCATGGCCAGGCTCCCCAGCCTGGATGCAGGCAGAACCAAAACACATAAAGGCACATTAAAGGATGGCTGATGTGGCTTTGAAACAGCACGGCAATCCCCTGTAGCCTAGTTTTTAGTGAAAGTATTTTGTAGCTGGTTTTTCTCTTTGTGACTAAACGTGGTTATTAGGCCCCAAGTGCATCATTAAACCTGTTATTAAAAGTAAACATGTTAAGGAGAATATACTGCTGTGCAGCAAGCTCATCCAGGGCACTGGACCCTCTGGAAAAGTCATTAACATTTGTATTTAAAGTGAACATAGTTAAGAACATATTGGACTAATTCAGGGCCTTAGAGCTATTAAAACAACTGCCATTAAAAATAAATATGTTAGGCAGAATATGTTGCATAATTAAAATTATTACAGTGTTTACTCTGTTTTTTATGCTGGCCTCTAGTTTAAGAGGTTATTTATATGTATATAAAAGATATACGTGTTTTTTATATTTATACATACACGGTAATATGTCTATATTAATATATATATATTTGGTTATCTATTGTCTTACAATGACTCTGTAGGATACATTTGACTTCCTTGTTGCAGGATGATACAGAGCCCCAGTGGGATAAAGTCTTGATTAAAACCATGGGGGAAAAATAATAAATAAGTCTTGGCTATATGTAAGTGTTGTGGCCACAGTCCAGTGGCTGAGTTCAGTGGGAATCTTTCCTTGACTTTGCCACGCTGGGTCAGACCTCAGGAATGTCTCTTGCTTTGATGGTTTTGCTATTGGTAGGTCAGCTTGGAAAATCAGAAAATCAGCAGCTCTGCTTTCCACGGGCCATTCCCAGGCAGAGCTCCACCAGGTTCTCGTGTCCCTGGGGAGGTGGCAGGGTGGGACCATCTCCCTGTGACAGGGCTCCTCCCACCTGCCTCCCTGTGTGGGAAAAGGTGCTCCCAGGGACGAGTTTCTCCCAGCAGCTTTGGATGTGAGCAGTGACCTTTGCCACCCGGTGGCATCTCCTGCCAGTGTCCCAGTGTAGCACAGATCCAATCCATGTAATGTGTATAAATGTGTTACAGATCCCTAGTCCAGCTTGGAAAGGACCTTTCACCAAGGTCATCTGGCCCAAACTCTCCTGCATCTTCAACCAGACCAGTGTGCTCAGACCTCTGCCCAAGCTGACCTGAATATTTCCATGGATGGGACATCCACCACCTCTCTGGGCAGCCTGTGCCAGTGCCTCACCACTCTCCTTGTAAAAGAATCTCTTCCTTCTGTCAGGTCTGGAACTCAAGCAGGTGCCATCATGCTAAATGCAGTTACCTCCCAGGGACTTGTACAGGAGCTGAGGCTTTTGTCATTCTGGGAGGATTCATTAAAAAAATAATAAAAATCCAAGCCCTCAACATATCAGCCAAGGGCTGTTTTCCAGTAACTCTTTGGCAGTCCTGGTAACTCCAGCACCCCACAGGATCAGAGGTGGTAGGACCACAGAGTAGGGAGGAGAAAGCTGTACTAAGGAATTGCATGGGATGGGGGGTGTCCCTTGAGGAGCAGCCTGTTGAAGGGGTGTTCATTAATTACAGTGAAGGGGATCAGAGGCTAATTAAACCCTGTTGGGTGGCAGTGACCTGCAGCTCTTGTCCCAGGGGTGCTCAGGGCCACCCCGGACACCAGTGGCGGTCTCAGGCTGCCCGCACGCCCCAGCCCGTGGGTCACCTGCGGGTTTGTCCCGGCGGCCCTGTGCGGGTGTTTCTCCGGCTGGCCCGACCCCAAACACCCATCGCAGCGGGGAGACGAGCACCCGCCCCCGGCTTTCGAGGAACGGAGCTGGGGATGTCAGCAGATGGCACTGTTTCTTCTGCGATAGGAGCAGGTGGATCCTGGAGGCAGAGCTGGACCGGGGGAAGCCCCGGGCTCAGGGCAAAGAGCTGTCCGGGAGCCCCTCGGCGCTGGGAACCGGCCGTGGGCTCCACGGGGCTGCGACCGCCGGTGCCGGGAGCCGGGCAGGGAGTTCACAGCATCCCCACGGAGACCTGAACCGGAGGTTGCCTTCCCGTCGGGTTCGGTGCCCGACAGTGACTCAGTGAGCATCAGCACAAACCTCAGGCCACGCTGCCAAACCGCTGCGCTGCTTGTTTGGTATCGGCGCTTTTTTAGGGTCGAAAATCGGTGTTTGTTGCTGACTCTCCAGGTGGAAAGGGAGGAGGAGAGCTTTTGTGCCCCTCCCTGCTCCCCTTCACCTGCACCGCGCTCCCGGTGATACTGCTGTGACCACTGTCCCCAGATGCTGCCAGCTGGAGAGATGCCTGCAGCCCAGGGTCTCAGCTGGACGAGTCCCAAGGGGATCTCACCACCCGGATGGGCCCTATGAGCTTCTTATCTCAGCTGCAAACCCCCGTGCCCAGCTGTGCCCCAGGACCTGGGGCTGCTGCCTTCTGCCTCATCCCTGATGTCAGCGGCACCAGGGCTGCTCGGGCGGCTCCCGGCTGTACCTGTGCTGCAGCAGTGGCCAGCCGGGGGGTCACTTTCCATCCCACGGAATTGAACTTCATCTCTGAGAGGTGCTACCCAGCGCAACTGAATATTTAAATAATAAAACGAAACCGTGCTGGTGGGAGTACAGCTGCTATTACACTTATTAGTTAATTGTGGCGGTGTTTCAGAGCCCTAGGCATGCACCTGGACCCCTCGTGCTAGGTGCTGTACAAACAGGACGGAGGAGAAGACTTTGGCGTTTAAAGGCACTGAGTCATTCCTTCGCCCTCTCATCTGAAACCTCAGCTTTGTGTAAAACCTTTAGGATTTTGTTTAATGGGCGCAGCTAATGGTGAGGTAATCAGGGAGCCTTTCGACACAAAACCCAGCGATCAGTGGGTTGGATGCCTTTTGATCTCGCTGCAGAGCAAAGGCATTGAGAGGAGAAGCTGCGCGGTACCGGGAGATGCTCTGCGAGTGGGCGGCAGAGAGCGGCCCGGGGCAGCATCTCCCGCACTAAGCCCCTTGTGTTAGGACCCAGCTGGGGACCATCACCCTCATGCCATGACCTGGTGCACACTGGGGCCTCGTGGGGACATCCCTGACACTGCTTAGATGTCACCCAAGAGGAGATGGGGACCCCCGGGGCTGCCTGTCCCTCCCTGTCTCCTGCAGAAAGGAGATGTCTGTACAAAACTTCTGCTTGCAGGACGTGGATTTTGGCCTGTTGTCTCTGAAGGCACCCAAACCGAGCAGTGTGTGCAAGCCATGCCCTTCCCAGGCTCCTGGATGTCCATGCTCCTGTTCAGCCATCTCTACAGCTTTGCCTCCCAGAGGAAAGCATGGAAAGGGGAAAAGGTCCCCAGCAAGTTCCCACTGCAGAACAGTGGCTGATGGATGCTCATGGAAGGGGTGGATGGTCTCTGCTGGGAGCCCAGGGTGTCCCTCCTGTGGCCATGTGTACAGCACACAGCCTGGATGGAGAAAAGTCCTCTAGGCTGCTCCTCTCCTGGGGTGACTTCTCCCAAACCTTTGCTGTGTGGCAGCATCTGGCTGGGCGTGAGCCGGGGCGGTCGCCCGAGTGGCAGAGGCCGCGAGGTGAGCCCGTGCAGTTGCACTCGTGGGTGCATTCTTTTGCACTGATCTTTGCCTGGCAAGCTGGTACAAGCTACACCTGCAGGACTCCTTTCCCTTTCCCTTCCTGCTGGTGTGAGAGAGGTCTAACTCAGGAGATCCACCTCAGGGTGGTGCTGCTCCTCTCCCATCACCTGGCACCTTGGCACATTGTGTGGGTGCATGGGTCGTGTTTGGAGCCCCCCAAGATCCCAGCCTTGTAGAAACCACCTTTTTCCACTCAGCTGGGACCAAGCTTTGCCAGCTTAGTGTTCAGCTGGATGAGAGCCACTGTGTGGTCACAAGGAAGGTGGAAAGGGATGTATGGAAAGAGCAGGAGACAGATGGTTTTGGGTTAAGTCTACAACTTCCTTCTCAGGGCTAATGCTAAGGCAATATCCTTTGAAAGAACCTTACAGGAGTGTGTTTAGAAGTGCTACAGTACAAACAGTAGCACTGAGGGTCTCCTTTTCAGTCATGGGATGGGAAAGAAGATTGATGGAGATACAGCTGCTCCTGTTGGTGCCAAATTAGGATGTCCCAGTCTGTTTAGGATGTGTAATATAAAGAATAACCACTTCTACTGTTATCACACCTGACTGACAACCAAGAATAAATAACATGGAAAAATGATCATTTTATCATCATTTCCTCATCATAAGGAAATTGAATGAACAGGTAATGGAGAGGTTAATACAACAGGGGATCACAGCTAAACCTGTAGCTGAGCACAAAATCATCCTGCTCAGCACGGTAAGGGAAGGTTTTCTGCTCTGCTTTACCTTAAATGTCATGTGTCTGAAACATGGGGATGTCAGGCCAGTCACAAAGATGTTTCTCCAGCAAATGTCATGTTAGTCATGACAAACAACATCTCCCTTGGGCTGGCACCAGCAGGGTGGGTTGGGTTGGTGCAGTGGTAGGTCAGTTTGGTCAAGCTCAAGCCAGAGATGGTCTGTCTCTCTGTCCCACTGTGTCACTGCACAGCAGAGCTGAGGGCCCAGGGGATGCCACTCACCCCACAGGTTGGCTTTAGGTGGGACTAAACACCCATTCTGTCCTGGGAGCTGGCATCTGCCTCTGGGGTCCTCTCTGCCCTGAGCTGTCACCAGCACAGATCCCATGCAAGCAGGGACATCAATTTCTTCACCCAGAAGCCCATTTTGATGATCTTTCTCCTTGTTCCACCCATGGGGGCCTCACCTACCCTGGCTTATTCTCCACTGATGCAAATCCTTATCTCACCCAGCTTCAGTCACCAAGGGTGGGAACTGTATCACTAAATGCAGACAGGTAAAAGCCCCAGAGGTCTTGCTCTGTTCTTTTCATGGTTGATGGAGATTTAATCTGCACAGCCAGGGGAACTGAGGGTGCAGTTCATCTTGTCTTGAAGCAGTTGCAAGCAGGCTGGGTGAATTTTACCTCCAGAGGGCCTTTGGTGACTACAAAGGGAGCTGAGGTACCTGCTGTGCTCCAAGTCAGTGCTGCAGAGACTGACTGTCGAGTGATGCAAATGTCACCCTGGTCGCTCTTGGCTCTGGGCTCCTTCAGCAGAGAGAAAAACACCCGTGGGCAGCTCAGCCTACCTGCCCTAGACACGTCTCCAGTGATGGAGCAGGATGGTCCTGCTGTGGACAGTGGATATTTTAGGCAGCTAAAAGGTGTTAGAGGTGGCTTCTAGAAGGTAACTTAGGAGATGAGCATCCTCCCTACCTTTTGTCTAAGATCACTGCCTCTCACCAGGCTGCTGGAGAGCTCATGGGTGCAGACCCTTCACTGCAAGAGGGTGATGGCAGGGCAGAGAGCACTGTGCTGCCTCCCCCACTGCAGGGCAACCCTGAGTCCCACCCCAAATGGGGCTACAGCTCTGCACTGAAAGGCTCTGGGCCCTGGGAGAGCCCACCTGCAGACATGAGTGGCTTGGAGAAGGATGTAAGTGTGGGTGGAAACCCTGATTTGTCAGGAGTGGACACTATGAGGGTCCAAACAAGAAATCCTGGAGACCAGCCTGTACATGTAGAAAACATAACTGGTTGTCCCTCATGTTTCTCCTACCTGAATCCAAACAAGTGACACTTGGGGACTTTCTGGGAGCTACCATCACCCTCTGTATCCATGACCATGAAGCCAGGGGTGTGGTGTCCAAACAGGGGACCTGCCAGACCACTGCCCTCATCCTTGGCTTTCATTGATATCCGAGGGCTTTGGGCCAGCTCTCAATAACACAGCGAAAAAGAGACCTGCAGACTGTCCCAGCGAGGGAGAAGGGCAAGTGGCACGGCCTGACTGGAGGTGGGATGCTTGTCCCAACATCCTGCCATTTCCCCTGGTTTCAGCAGCTCAGCTGAGGGTGAGGTGTCCCAGAGTGTCCCAGAGCTGGTGCTGTGCTCTCCGTCCCTGCCTTTATCTGCAGATCGTGCTATGCTAACAAGGCACACGTACAATGTTTGTGTTGCATGTGAGAGACAGAGCGCTGACTCTGGGCCAAGTGAGAAAAATCATTAGTTACAGGCTCTGCAGGACCGAACTTGACGAGGAACTTGGGGCTTTGCCCCGACAGCGCTCGGCGCTGGTGCATTATTCAGTTTGTGGCTATGTTGATTTGCAGATCTAATCACTCCAACAACACATACAGAAAATTAATTTGGACGTGGGCCTGGTTTCTAGAGAAAGTTGGACCTAAAGGCGGGAGGTTGGTCGTGTGGCTCAGGCAAAGGCCCAGGCTGGGGAATATCCCATTTCCAGCTCTTGAGCCTCACAAAGGAGATGGGGTGGGGATGGAGTGGCAGGGAGAAGTGGAGTTGAGTGGCACTGGAGCATGGGATAAACAGGATTTCATCCCCATTGAGTCTTTCAAAATCAAAGCCCTAATCACTCATCCCTGGCTTGTGTTCATACCTCTTGCATTCATGGGAGATGAGTTGGATGAAGGGGGAGATGCTCTCCTTTCCCCAGCCAAGGGATGGCCCCCAAGAGGTGTTGATTCAACAGATTGATCTGACACATTTCTAAAAATACCTCTGGTTGGAAAAACCTTGCTGCTGAGAGTCAGACCAGATGCACTATTCCTGGACTGCCCAAGCCTTCAGACCCTGTCCTCTTCCTCACCTTGCCAATGGTGCCTGCCCCATCAGAAAACAGCATCTCAGTGGAGACACAAATGGTCCCAAACACCGTAGATTCCTCCATGGAGAAGAATCCACGGGTTTGGGTTGCTCCCAGCTGTGAGGGATGCTGCCTGCCCTCCTGCCCAGTCTGTGTGAGCTGGGGCTGTGAGAGCTGGTAGCAGCCTGCAAATCCCTCCGTCTTGAATTACCTGGTGAGCACTCTCCCTCCTTTTGATCGAAGACCCCTTAACTTTGCCTTCAGCCAGGGCTGTCTTAGCCCTGGACATGCTGAATGGCCCCCTTTTAAAATGGGATTTAAGAAGGCATTAAGGACTAATTAGGTCTAATGAACAGCAGTGGCTGTTTTAGACCTGGTGCCTCCAGTTGACATCAAAGGGTGAAGGGGATGGGGTGAAGCTGGAGGAAGTGTTATCAGCAGCAGGAAAGATTTAGACCCTGCAAAATCACCCCCCAGCAAGGGGGTTTATGTTCCTAATCCCTCTGTGCCTGTCAGGCAGGGAGGTGGCGTGGTCCTCTCCCACTGGGGACAGCTGGGATGGAGAAATCCTGGTGGGAGCCCATCATCACCACAGCTGCCTTCTCTGCCATCCCTCACCGTGAGCGGCTGCTGATGGATTTGGGTGATCTGAGGCCACCCCAAGATGTGGGATACCAGGATGGGGTTCCCAAGAGAGGAGGTGAGGAACAGGCTGGGAACAAGAGAAAGGTGGTGGAAAGGGACACGGGGACACACTCAGAGCTGGGAGAAGAACGGAGGCAGCTCTTTGCCTCCTGGGAGCTTCCTCGAGCAGGCAGGGGTGAGTCAGGGCTGCTCATACACAAGCTGCTCATTAGCAACGTGAAGTGTCGATGCAGGACCCTGAGCCAGGCAGGGTTTATGTGCCCAGGCTGCAGCAATAGCAGCTGAGTCACACACCCTACCCAAAACATTTCAGCCTCTCACCATTTTCTGCCTGTCAGAGGGACCTTTGTTGTAAGGGCCTGCATTGTCTGAGCGCCACGGCGCGGTCTGAGGGCACAGGCACTGTGCAAAGCAGTTATCTCCTGCCATGACTCGGGTGGTTTCGCCACTGCTGGGAAGCCAGGGGTCAGGCTGAGCAGCACGGGAGCCGTTTCCTGCCCGCTGCCGAGGCCGGCGGCCGGGGTGGGAGAGCTGGAGTTTGCCAGCAGCGATTGTCCCCGCGATCCCCTTCACACGGCAGTATCGAGCAGCGGTTTGGGCGGGGGGTGTTACGGATACCAAATCCTTTCACTGGAAAGTCAGATCTGGGCAGACGGCATTTTGGAGAGCGCAGGGAAAACAACAACTATTTATGGTTGTTGTTTAGGGTTATGGACGCAAATGCCCTTGAATGATACAAACCGTCTTAAGGGGAATTTTTGCGGCTGATTAAGCGTAACCACAAAGCTTCAAGAAAACATGTGTTTATTTTAAGTAAGTAATGTTGATTACTAATGAGAATACTTAGTAGATATGATCAAAGGTAGCTGAAGTGCCGTCATGATATCAAAGACTGGGATGGAACGCTTAATTTAGATGTTGAAAAGCCAATCTAAGGTGAGCGTCTTGAAAGTAAATATCATTAACAGTATCTAGATTAGACCAAGGTATAAAAAGAGTTGGAGGTAACAGCTTTCAAATCTCCCGTATAAACAGGCAGGTGATGCTGTAACTGGGGGAGGCGAGTCAGACACAGAGCCCAGGGTAGGGGATGGATTGTGCATCTGGCGCACGCAGCCCCTGGCCGGGCTCCCGGCTCTGCCCATCAGCATCTCAAGGGAGCCAGCGTGGCTCCTTTCTGCTCCAGCTTACCCAGGGGAAAGGGATGGAAATGAGTCCCCTGCTCCCAGTGTCTTCAGCCTGAGCTCTAGTGCAGGGCTCTGGCTGAGGAGGGAGGGCTTGTGAGGGACTCTGAGGGGGAAGGAGGTGTCCTCTCTGCCAGCTGACCCAGGCAGACTGATGGAGCGATGAGTCTGGCAGGGCAGCTCAGTGCTCAACATCCAGGTGTCTGCATCCTGCTTCTGAAGCCTGTTTCCCTCTACCACCCCTGTCTTGCTCTTGGGAAAGGGCTCCATATGTCCCCAGTGTCACCAGCCCTGCTCCTGGGTGTAACATCCTTGCAGTGAAGCACTGATGGGATTTGGGACAGAACCTTATATCCCCTTCTCTTGCTGATTGTGTCATGTAAGAGGAAATATGTTATTCATTTACCCCACATCCATCTCAAGCTCCCAGGTTAGAAAAACAGACAGTATTAATTGGAAAAAAATTTGGATGTGGCTGAGCCACGATCCACACTGCCTTCTGCTAAAAACCAGTGCCAGGTCCACAGCCTGGCCACTTCCTTGCTGGCTTCAGATGTCTCTTCTCACTGCTGTCTCCTCAGGACCATTGCAATCAACCCCCTCTCCACCCCTGCTCCCACCACCCAACGTTAGCAGGGACCCTCTCAGCCCAAATGCCCTGATGATGGCCAGCACCCCCCACATCCCTCCCACGCTGCCCAAGAGCCACCCTGGGACACGCTCGGCTCCGCACGTTTCCCTGGACCGAGCCCCTTTGATCGAGCGCTGCGGGGCAGTGAGCGGGTGCCAGACTTTTGCCCTGCCTTGCGTAGGTTGGGAGAGTTTTGCCTTCCCATTTGGGGCCCAGGGAGTGCCCTCATCACTGGGTCAGCTGGGCACCCTGGCTGGCCACACGTGGGCCCGACAGGCTGTTGTTGCATGAATCATCCCCCCTTCCCCAGCTGCACTAGTGGTCTCACATGGTGCTAGGGATGCCAGAGACAGGGAGAGGTGTTTCCCAGGGATGAGCCTCAGAGGGGTTAAAGGAGGGTGGCTTTGCAGGCAGGAGTGCCTGCTGGTGGGGGCAGATATCATTTAAAGAGCTGGAAGGGCTGGGTGCTGGTCCTGCACAGGCTGATGCTTTACTACATCATTAAAGAAGGTGCTTTCCAGGAAAAAAAACCTGGAAGTGTGAGCTACTCTCAAACATAGACTCAAACCCCAGCCTTGCAAAGGTAAAGGGCACTGAAAGCTTTTCAAAGCCCTGGTGTCCCCATGTCCTGGACACCCTGCACAGCCTATGTGTGGCTCAGGACCTGCTGGACACTGCAGGTCCAACATCTCAGAGAGGGCTGGAGCTTCTCATCTCCACTGAGTGGTGACAGTACCGTGTCAAGCTCTTACCAGAAGTCTCTTTGCTCCCAAGTGTTTTGCAGGCTCTTGAGTAGTAACAACAATAACAACAGAAAAGTACAAAAGCCGGTGATTTAAGTAGCTTGAGAACAAATCACTTCCCTGTTTGCTTGAGTGTCACCTGCTCAGTATCTGCTTCATGATATGGATGCACAGTTTTCTCTTGGGCAATGAAAATCTGCATTTCTAATATATTAGAAAAGAAAATAAATAAAATCTAACATGAACAAAGCGATTTCTGCCCCTCTTTGCATATTACAAAGGAGCAAGATGGGCACAGACCCAATTCCTTTGTTCTTTTCAGATCTCTGCTACTGCGAGCAATATTTGTTAAGAGATTTGAAGCTGCAGATGAAAAGTGCTACCTACGGACTGAGTACTATTACTGCTTTAAACTCACACCCTTCAAACCAGCTGGCTGTCCCTGTTTGAAGGGAGGTGTGTGGCCAAACAGGTAGGACAGACACCAGCTGCCAGGATGCCCTGGGTCCTTGGCTCATCCTCACTGCCAAGGCTGTGGACACCTCCCTCCTGCAGTCCAGCTCAGACCCTCACCTTTGATAGCACTGGGGTGGCAGCAAGGAATGCAAACCTGGGGTAGGGAGTTGCTGAAGAGCATTTTCAAGACCCAGATTTTGAGATGGAACTGAAGAAGCTGCTTCAGTGTTGATCCTGGTGGGTTTAACACCAGAAGGTGAATGCAAGGTGGGATTTGGTGACATGGAGGTTGGGTTGGTGTTGTACAACCTCGGGTGAACACCCAGGGAAGCAGAGTCTCTCCTGCCACACCATCATTTCTTGGAGAAACTGATGTGCACTTACAGCACCCTCCATGACCAAAGTGCAAGGGGAAGAGGGATTTGATTTTATTTTTTGGATGATACATCTATGCTCACAAATTTTGCTGCACAGAAGGAACTGGGAGATGCCCTGCCACATCCTGCCATCAGCAAGGCTGCTGCCTGTGAGCAGGGAGCCATCCTGGCATCCCCAGCACCAACAAAGAGAAACCCATCCATGACATTAAGTTCTGCTCACCAGCAGCTCAGATTAAGAAAGGTTCTCTTGTGCTGGAAACTCCATGAATAAGAATGTTAGGAATTGGCTTAAACCACCAGTGACATAATTAGAAGGCTTTTGATATGCCAATTTGGCTGATCTCAGTTACTTCCCCCTGGTGCTGGGGAGTGTCAGCAGAGGGATTAGCCTCCAGCCACTTCCTGACACTCTGCTAAATCTTCTCCCTCTTTGTTCTTCATCCAAGACAGGGGAAAAAAGGAAAAACAGGGAAGCAGCTCAGGAGATACTGAAGTGAAGCAGCGTGTGCTGCATCCCTGACCTGCCTTCAGTTTACACTACAGGCTCTCCTTAGGGGTGTAATGCAATTACAGCTATAACTGGGTGCTATACATTTTAATCCCATTAGAAACAGCCTTTTAACAGCTCCTGACTGACTATAATATGTAATCTCATTAGAGACACTACCTTTATACCTTGTACAAGAACATCCAAGCAGAAATCAAAGGCTGGGATAAGGCTAACATGGTTTTCTTCTTTTAAAACGCTGTCTGCATTCTTGCTTGTACTTGGTGTGCTGGTGCACAGGCACAAAGGCACCAAGGGTTTGGTGGGGCCAGGCTGGATGGTGTTTGGGGGCCACCTCTGTTTTTTTTTCACTCATACTTCTCCCAGCACCCTTCGTGCCCTGCAGGGACAGGGTACAGCTGTGTGCAGCCCATGTGTCTGGTCCAGGGCTGCTGGCCTGGCACACACAGAGATGTGGAATCCTTGTCACCCCTGAGGCTGGCTCTGAGCAAACAGGACAAATATTGACCGAGGCTGGGCCAAAGCTGGGAGGATTTCTCCTGCTGGAGCGAGTTCTGCGCTGCCTCCCACGGTACCACACCGCACTGACCAAAGCCCTTGGTGCGGGTACAGCTGTGTCTACACCACGTCTGCTTGTGTTGCTCTGCCAAAGGGGGGGAGGAGAAAGGGAGGGGTGATTTTTAAAAATTGTTTTTAATCTGTTTTCCTCAAGGATCTATAAGCGCTCAACTGTCTCCTTCCACAGCAATCTTTGAAACCTGGGCCAATTTCAGGCAAATTTTCAAGGAGAAGGACGACTTGAAGATGTTCAGTTCCCATATTCTATACTAAAATAGACTCCTGAGCAGTTTTCAGGTAGATTTGAGCTTGTTAAGACCAGTGCCCACATGGGATAGGGACAGTGTGGATGTCCCAACCATGGGCCAAGCTCGGTGGGGTTGCGCTGCCTTAACTGAGAATCCAAACCCTCAGACGAGCACCTGCCCACAGCTGGATGGGGGTCCACATGTCACTCCCATCCTCATTCAGCTCAGATGATGTTGAGATAGCAGCTCAGCCCAAAACACTGGGATGGAGAGCACAAAGCTTGGACAGAGCAGCAAAGGTCAGGGAGAGAGGACAGGAGGACAGGACAGACCTGTTGTGTGGGGACTGCAGGGCACTCCCCTCTCCACTGCTGAAAAACCAAGATACTGCAGCCAAGGGCAGCCAGGACCCAGCCCTGGTCTCCTTCTGAAGGGAGAGCAGCTGGTCCTGACTTAATCTGAACCATGGTATGAGTTGTCATGGACCAGGATGGCAACCAACCACTTGGGCATAAATCTGTTAAAAAGAGGGGAAAAGGGCACTGCTGAGCTGAGCTGCACATCAGTCCAGTGTTGGGGGCTGCTGTGATTGTTCCTCTGATGAGGCTTAAGAGATCTTGATCTTTGGGATCTTTAAAGACTACAAAGATAGTTATTTTTGCAAGAGGGGTGTTAATCCCAGCAGATTCAAAGGGGTGATAAAGCACTTAGTTTCTTGCTCTACAGTAATTTTAACTTCTGACAACTCTGATAAACTAAAATGAGGTTCTCAAAAGCATCCACCCAAGGCTTTGTGGGGCTGCAGTCAGGGTTGTATTTAAATGCCCCTAATGAGTACCTAGAGCAAATGGGAAAGACATGCAAATCAGATGTCTAATTGAATGGGCCTTTGAAGGAATATCCCAAGCCGCTGGGTAATTGATGGGTTATCTTTCCACCGGCTTGCCTTGATTGCATCTTCTTCCGCATTAGTCTTCCCTAGGAGTCTGGTTTAACAGGAAAAGTGGTGCACCAGGGTTAAATGCAGCTCTTCTTCACAGACTGAACGAGGACATTTGCTGCCCAGCAGTAGGACCCTTCTGCAAGGCAGTCATTGTTAGAATCTCTCTAGACAGTGTTTCTTCCAGGCATGGAAGTGCCTTATCGTATTGCATCTGAGCACTGCACTCAGTAAACTGCCTCACAACCTGCTCCCCAAAGTGAAGGCATGACAGATGAAATAGCTTTCCCATCAAGTTCCTTGGGCCCACTTCTCCAGCAGGAGTAAATTGATGTGACTGCCTTCATTTGGATGTAGCAAAGCTGATTTGTGCCGTATGGAAATGTGACCTGTCTGACCCACTGGCTCCGTTGGTGTCTCATGAGGATTTATCAGTGTTGCATACATGAATTTTGCTTTGCTTAAGAGCCTTGTGTTATGTTTGTGCAAGAGCCAATTGCCAGCAGCCACCGTTATGGCTGAGCAACTTGCAGCTCAGCAATGAGCAGGAAAAACATTCCCCAGTTGGAGCTCTGTTTGGACTCAGAACTGAGGCATAAATCCCTAAATTTGGAGGTGTGTCTGTAACAGAGTTATCTAGGCCATGTGATCTCTCTCCAGCACCTCTAAGCAACTCTGAGGACCACATTTTGTCAAACACACATGCCACCTGAGGCCATTTGAGAGGTCCTGGGGTGTCTCAGACATCCTCAAGGGCAGGTTTGTGTGTCCATGGGAGACTGGAGCAGCAGCTGGGGGCTGGAGAGGGTGGATACTCAAGTACATCTCAACAACTGTCTTTAAGGCAACAGATTTTTAGCTAAAGGATCTGCTTCTCAGCTGAGTTTAAGATTACTTTTCTCTAGTCACTGTTGATGACAAGAGGGGCAGATTTTAGCCATAGCTTCAGTTTCCCCCACTGGGGGAAAATTCCTTTCAGAGCAATGTCTCAAGGATGCTGGGCCAGGACTATCCTTGACACTGAGCCCATTGCTCAGTTTATCTTCAATCCTTACAGGTGCACAAACCCTCAGTTCAAGCCCCCACACCCCAACACCACCCCCAGGCTCCCCACAGAAAGCCAGCACCAGGATCCTGCTGTATCTTGTTGCATTTGAAGGGCACAAACACATTTGCCAGCATGCCAGCTCAGCCTGGATTTGCTTTGCATCTCTCCTGCCACTCAGACACAGACCCACAGCACTTTCCTGCCTTCAGATGCCTTTGTAATTTCTCATAGCAAAGCATCCTGTTCCTGGCTACATTCTTGCCTGCTATTTACTATTTCTTTCTTTAATCCATGCCTAAATACCACGCTTTGCTCTTCATCTTTAATTTTCCAGCCCAAACCAAGAACCTTGCAGATTTCCTGGGTTCACACTGCACATTAGCAGTTCTGCCTTTCTGCCTTCCCCCTCCCAGGGCTTTCATACCCTCATGGGCAGCCCTGGGATGGGCCTGGTTTGCAAAGCCCCAACAGGGGCAGCAGGCAGAGCTGCTCTCAGACCATGCTCTGAGTGTCTTGCCCACTGCTGGGTTTGTCCCAATGCCAGTGTGGGCTCCACACCCACGGGGAGCAACACAAGGGCTTGGCTGGAGCAGGTCTCCATGCAGGATCTCACTTCTGGCTCCTGCCCACCACTGCTGGACCACTTTGTCCTGGTCAGCTCACTCACCAGCATTTGCCACCTGGCTCCATGGCAGCCTTTGCACTGCTGGCCCCTTTCCTGAGGAGCTTCCCACGCAGCTTTGAGCCTTCCCCCAGAGCCTTGGCCCAGACTGTCCACACACAAGCCCTGAGAGCCAGGGCTAATGCACGGTGTGAACCTGGCCCTGTGCCTGCCTGGGCATATGGGCTACAGCCTGGGTTTCGCTTCAAAGCAGGCTTTGACCTGTCTGCTGTGCTGCAAGGATGGAGTTAAAACCTGGAGAGAAAAGCTCTGATTTGGGTAGCTGGCCAAGGGCTGCCACAGTTCACTGGGATGGTGTTTCTGACCTCTGCTTCTATTCCTTTGCTTCCCAGGATCAGAAATTGCTTGCTGTTTGCTGCTGTGAGCCCAGGACTCTCATTGGAGACAGGTGTCAGCATGGACAGATGCATGTGGTGGACACCAACCCACAGAGGTCTCTCCCAACATCTCTGCTCTTACAAGAGGGTATTTCCAGCCTGGCAACAGCAGGTCTCCCAGGTCAGAACCAAGGTGACCTTGTCACAGATGCCTTGATATGGGCTTCTTTTCATTTCCTTTAGATCTTTTTGTACCCCACAGGATAAACCTGGGCACCTGTGTGGAAAGGAGGGGAAATATCATCTTTTAGCTATTAATCATAGCTTTGGTTGAAGTCCTGGCTGGTATGGATGAAGTAGAAGCTACAGTATTACAGGAGGTGCAAAATCCTTGGCAGAGTCCTTCCCTGCTCCAGAACTGCCAAGGAATAAATGCTCCTCAGACATTACAGGAGCAATGGTAGGAGTCCTGAGGATGGATTATCACCACTCTGTCCCAACTAGACTGGATGATGAAACTCAAAATCCCATGCCATGAGCTGGGGATGTGCCAGCATCCAACTCCAAGCTGCTCAGCCATCTCCTGTCTCCACCTGGGGTAGCCAGCTCCTGGCTGCACTGCTCTGCTCTCCTGCACTTCCATGTCCCAGTCCTGGCCAGCACCATTGTGTGACCATCTCTTCCCAAGCAGATGTTGCTGAGATGCTGGCAAAGTCCTTGGAGCTCCATGTCACTGTGATTGCACCCTGCCCTGTGCCCTTGCATCATCTGTGCCTCTCTGTGGGGAACACAACAAATGAGAGCAAACATCACTGTTTTCCTTCTACATGGGTTTGCATGATGTTCTCATACATTGTGTATGTGTGATGGCAGTTATTCTTGCTGCTTCCTACTGGAAAACTTAATTTCTGGACCTGCTTTTCTCTCTGACTACGGAGTGGTTTGGACTATTTTCTGATGGCCAGTACAAGGTCAGATGAATGCCAACCCTGAGTGTGTCAGCTTCTCTTCTGTGCTCTTCAATGTCACCTCATTTCTGGTGTCCCTATTGTTGGAGTGAGACATTTTTTGGGCTGTTATTCATGTATTTTCCCAGAGTAGTTATGCATTTCCTTCCTCCCTCATTTTTCGAGATCAGCTGATTTATCAACATGCTGTTGCTTTTTGTGCTGAAGTCAGTGGGGAAGATGTGAGATGATTTCCAGCACTGATCCATAGTGATCTCCCCTCCCTTCAGCTGATCTTTCCTGCACAGGTCACTGCTTCCTTGCTCCCAGCAGCACCCACCATCTCCAGAGGAGCTTGCTGTGCCCTGTGTGCCACCCCAAAGTCTTACAGCAATTTTCAAGTCTGAAAACCTTTACATTGTCCCTCCTGGTGTCTGGGAGATGTCCTGGCACTCACCATGCTGTTGATCCCAGGTCAGAGGGTTTAGCTGGGCAGACCACTTCCCTCCCTGGCCAAATGTGGGGAGCCTGGGCTGTTCTTCAGTTGGAGGTGGTCTTCACTTGTGCCTTCCCCAACCTGGCAGCTTGTGCAGGATGGGACAATGAGGTTCCCTGGACCTGAGCATCTCAACCCACTTCCTCAGCCTTGACCACTTTATCCTCCAGACTTTCTTTTCTCTATGCTTGTGGGGCTTGAAACAGGGATTCACTGGATTCCTCAGGATGACTTGAACTAACTTCCCTTTACATGTACCTAGTTTCATCCCTTATTTTCCCTTGTGTTTTTTATTTTAAGGGGTAAAAAGACCCCAAATTTTTTACTGGTTTTATCTTTCCAGTGCCTCTCATCTTTTTTGGACAGCTTTTTCTTTTCGTTCCTTTGTAACTTTCTTTGTCAACCTCACTCCTTTTTCTCCCTCCTGTTCCTTCCTGTCTCCACTTAGTATCCCATTTCTCCTAAGGTACCTGACACCTGCCCATGGGTTCCTGGGGAGGCACAGCATCGAGCCTGCTTTTGTTTGAAGGTGAAACGAAGCACCGTTTCACCAATAAAAAGTTCTGACTGTCAAGCAGTGTGTTGTTCAGGGCTGATGAATAACTTAGAGGAGATCAAAAGATATTAAGCTAAAAGAATTATTATACAGGAGCCTACGGGACCACACAGATCTCCCGTTCCAGCTAAAAAAGTCCCAAATTAACCCCCCACACCTCTCCCCCTTTAAAAAAAA
>VZRX01018964.1:77322-90136 GCA_013398075.1 Notiomystis cincta | reverse complement strand
AAAAAAAAAAAAAAGCGTGTGTGGTCTTGAACAGCCAAAGAAGCAAGCCATTATTTGTAAGTCTGCTATATAAAGCATAATTATTATCCTTTTTATCATCCAAGTTATGGGGCAGGCTTTTCCATCTTTACTCACGCCAAGTAGCACCTCGTGTCAGAAATAGCCTCGCTGGTTTGAAGGGGATGACTCATCCCGCAATCAGGTAGGAGGAGAACAAAGATAGACACGACTTCCCGGACTGGATGTCTCCCTCTCTCCCTCTCCCTCTCTGCCTCCCCGATGCACGATCTCGCTGCTCCACGGCTCCTATCAAAGAGCAGCCGGCGGCAGCGTTGGGGCGGCGCGCCTTGCCCAGGGCCCGCGGGCTGGGGACGGCCCACCGGGGCATCGCATCTGGTCCGCGGCTCCCTCCTTCCCGCTCGCCTTCCCAGCAGCTCCTCAGATGTGGCCAGGAGCGGGCTGTGGGCCCTGTGAACTCTTCTGGCAGTCGGCGGCCCCACTCCCACTCGCCTCCTTTCCCATAGCCCCAAAACCCGTCATGTGACTGGCACATTCTGGTAGGGTTCCAGTCGGGGTGCTTGGCAAAGAGGCTCCTCGCCAGTCGTTGGGGGGCTCTGATGTCATCCCACCGTGGTTGAGAGCAAGGTGAAAATAAACAGCAGTGCCATGACTCAGAAAATGTAATATACAAAGGAAAAAACTACTCCAGTAGCCATGGGGTTCTCCAGACCGAGAGCCTGCTTTTTTCAAGAGCCCAGTTTTGCTCCAGCTGAGGTTTTGCCCACGCCCTCTGGAACCAGAATTTAGATTTTCACCACTTTTCCCCCCGTTTTTTTTTAATTAACAAAGGAATTCCGAGAGGGAAAATGGCTAGGGCTGGTTGTTTCCTCTTGCTTGCCCTCGCTGTTACAATTTGAAACCCGCATCTGGCATTCAGAGTGTTGAGAACAGCTCAGAGCCAATGTATTGGGGCTGATGAACCGCCCTGGGTTTCGGGGGAATTAGCTGTTTGCCCAGATGCTCTGGGGGAGCTCTTTAATATCCCAGTGGGAATAACACTACTAAAAAAGGAAAACCCATTAGTACACGTCTGCTCTTGCAGAGGCTCCTGTGCTCCTGAGAGGGTGAGACCTTTACAGAAGGCTTCTGAGTTGTTACAGGTATCACCTCGGATGGCTCTGACAATGAGCAATTTTAGGGCAGTTTTATTCCCAGCTGCCCCAAATCATCTCCACACCCCTCGCAGTCACTACCATTGTTGATTAGAAGTCTCTTTAATTGAATCAACCGGTCTGTTCACTGCGGCGAGCGCAGCGCTTTGAAGATGCGTTAGAGCACACGTAGGGGAGAGCTGAGCAACGCAGGGAGATAAGCAGCTGTGTTTGAAGCTGGGGATCCAAGAAGCCATGGAGGAGCACAAAAGGCACATGAAAAAGGTGGTGTCACCCCAGCTCCCCGCAGGAGTCCTGAGGGCCCAGATCTTCGCCCTTGGGTGGGTTGGTTGCTTCATGCTCAGCATCCAGCCCTGATGTTACAGGGCAGCGGCTTCTGTCGCTCCCTCCCGCCCTCCTCTCTTTTGATGCTCCTCTGCTCCACGGCACAAGCCAGAGGCGGTGGCCACCGTTTGGTCTCACGGCCAGTTGGGGTGGAGGGAGGGGTGAGAGCAAGGATCTGGTTGTTTCTTTCAAGTAGTCCCTGTCTCTCCCTGCTTGCTTGGGTTCATCTCTTAGTGGCAAGAAATGCAAAGCCAACAGCAGAGCGAGGCCGCTCCATGGGGAGGACAAAAGCTGAACACCAAAGCCTTGGATCTGCAGCTGGGAGCTCAGACACTTGTCAGGGACACTTGGATCCTATAGGGATGTACATCAGTGCAGGAAACCTGAGAGACTACCCAAAAGTCATACCTCAACCCAATGACTGGGGTATAGGGACAATGGGAAGTGCTCTATAGACACCCCTAGAGTGGGGCTCACCTCCATGTGATCTTCAGGAATGATGTGGTCCTTGGGATCGTTTTATGGTCTCTGGTGGACATGGGCAGCTGCTGCCACTGGAAACAAGACTGGCAAAGAAGACAGACCTAAATTTTTAGCACATCTTGTTGCCAAAACCCAAACTTAGGGCAAGAGGAAGGGCAGAACTTGGGAGTTACGGATCTAAGGGTGGCAAGGCTTTCAGCTTCTTTCCATAAGCCCTCTTTCCAGCTGCAAAGCACAGCAGCAGACCACCTCAAAAACACAAATTATTTTCTTCATCTAGAGGCATTTAGGACCATTTTGTCTTGCAGCATGTCCCAGAGCTCCCATAAAACCGATGGGCAACTGTCTCAAACCAGGCAGCCAGGACATCTCAGAGAAGCTTTCTCAATGAAATAAACATCCCCAAATTAATGAAAGGCAAATCACCTCCTCTAATACCCGCCTGCTTTTTCCATGTGAGCAGGTGCAGATGTTTTCTGGCTTGTGCCTGCCACTGGGCGTAGGTTCTGCAGGGCTGTTATCTCTCTCATCAGATGATACAAGTTCGCAGGCTCATCTCCTTCCAAGAATGCAACTGACTTAAAAAGAGTTCAAAAGAAGATTAGGTTTCAAGGTAACTGGAAGCTATTCAGTCAAAGCCAAGCTGCATAAAGCGAGGGGAATCCTCCTTCTACCTCCATGGCTGTGCAAGGCAAGTGGGAACATGAGAAAGGAGCTGAGAAAGTGTGTGTCTTCTTCACAGACACAAACAGGACTGCAAATTGGAGACAACCGCTACAAATTTAGCTAAAGATGCTTTAGAAATTGCATCTTGCCAATGTTTTGCTTATCAAGCTACAGTGTTTGCTGGCAATTACCTCAGCAAAGCTAGCACAAACAAAAACACATGGGATCTCATCACTGGTGCTCCCTTGTCAGTGGGGAGGTTGGCACTGTGGCACACAGAGGCCTCAGCAATGGGAGCACGTGGGTGCTCAGCTGGTGAAAAGCCCCCAGCCTGCAGCTGCAGGGTCTGTGCTGCTGATGGCTGGGGACTGTGGGCTGGGGTATCCCCTCCACTGGCTCTGCCTGTCCCTGTGCCTTTCATCCAGCCAGAAGCAGCAGGAGCAGCCACTCTCTCCACTCCACTCTGTACTGCCATCATCCTTCCCTGTCCCCCCTCTTCCCACAGCAGAACCACACAGTCTCAACCCACCTCATCCTCTGGACAGGTTTAGTCCAGGTGCTGTGAACCAGCCTCAGAAATAGTCTGGGGTAAGAGCAAGAACATTTGGAAGTAAACACTCAGAGGTGGGGATGGCCACAGCTGGAACCTGGTTTGGAGGACAGGTGCATCAGGGACAGGCTGCAGGGACATCTGTGTGGTGACTGCTGGCTTTGCTGGGCAACCTCAGGTTATAGTGGCACCAGGTTCTCATGCCTGGAGACACAACGGTGCTGAAATCATGGTGAAAGCCCATCCATGGATCTGGGCATCAACTCCCTCATACCTCTGTCATGCAAAGTCTGTTTTACAACAGGATCCTGTTGGACTGGTTGGGACAGAGATGTCATTACATCCAGAGACAGTATGACCCAAGCCCTGTCTGAAGGAGTTTTGGATATGTCTTCATTACAGAGCAGCATGTGATGTACATCTCGCTGGTCCTGCGATCACAGGGAAACTCCTCAGGTCATGGGATCACTCAGGTGGAAAGAGACCTCTGGAGTTTGTCTAGTCCAACCTCAGCTCTCCAAGGCTTGACAGCAAACCCTGGTGCAGCCTGACCCAAAGCCTTGCCATTTGGAGACATGCAAAGAATGGCTTTGCCCTGCACTGCAGAAGAGTCTTGGTCCTTGAGGAGCCTTCCAGGCTTGGCCACCATGAGGGAACCTGCAGCTGACTCTATCACCACAGAGGTCCCCACCACCGAGGGCCAAGGACACAAGGCACAGGTTTGGGCAAGCCAGGCCCTTCTGGATCAAGACTGCCAGAGAGGTGTCCACACCTCAGGTTATTTTAAAGCCCTCTCACCGCCATCACCCAGCCTCTCTGAGCCCTGCCCCAACCGCAGAGCACCTGGCAGAGGAAAGTTTAATCCCACGGGGATGGACAGGAGAAGGAAGTGCATTTGGTGGCTGAAAGCCAAGAGGTGATGCAAGGCTGCTGGTCCAGCCAGTGCCACCCAACCCACCAGGTGCTGCTGGATCCCACAGAGCTGCTCCACACCTTTCTCTGAGCACAGGGCTCTGATGGCTGCTGGACATCCTTGGCCATAGAAAGGACTCATCCTGCTTTTGTGGCCAGGTGTGTTTTGCTTCCCTCCTCCAGTGCCTGATGTGAGGGGCTGGCCAAGGTCAAAGCTCTGGTAAGGTCTGAAAGCCTGTAGAAATGTCACAGAGCTGTTCCAGAGCTGAAAGGGTCACCCACAGGAGGCTTTCTACACACCTCAGACAGCAGCTGTCAGTGCTCCTGTCCTTGCCTTCTCACCTGCAGGGTGCTCACGATACTGGCTGGGCACTCATTTGTTCTCCCCAGGGATGGATGCTGCTCTGCCCTGCTCCATATTCCCCATTACTAAGACAATTTTTCTTCCCTTCTTTCTTCCTCTGCCCACCCAGTCTGGAGAAAAACTTTACTTCCTCTCCACTGCAGTTCACTAAGGGCTGCTTTTGGGGTCCTACATGGAGGACCCCCTGACAGTCTGTGTAAAACCCACAGCCATAAGAAGAAGCTGCAGCCTGGTATCTGCAGCAGTAACCCTCATACTCACTAAACCTGTCATCCCAGTCTGGATTTTCTTTTAATAATCAGACAGAAGTAAATGATTCACTTGTTGCTCATCTGGAGTTTGTTTTTTTCCTCCTGGAAAGCATTTCTTTGGGAGGGATGGACCTGAATTGCCCCCGTTTCCCAGTGCTCCTCAGCACTGACCATGCCAGCAGAGAAGCCAGGTGTGCCTGGGCATGGGATGGCAGAAGCAAATCCATCATCACCTTTGTGTGCCTCCTCTGAAAACCTGCTGATTAAAATTAAGTCCTGCAATTTCACTGTTTCCAGCCTCCTTGTCCCATTTTTGCCCAGTTTATTTCAGAGGACCCCTTCCACCGCCGCCCAATAAACAAAAAGTTAGAGGGTTTTTTGTGCTGTTGCACTTGGGCATGGCACCTCTGGAGCTTCTTTGTGTTTCCCAGAAGAGTGGAGCACGAGGAAAAGGATTGCACCCGCTACTTGTGTCTGTTTATTTACAGTGTAAACAGCTTCTGTGCTGGAGCTTTGAAGAGGCGCCGCACATTTGTATGTCAAGATCCCTCCACGCTCTGTGCGGTTTTCCCACGTGATCTGAGCTCTTCAGAGAGCAAAGTCTGCTCCTTTGCCTCCACCCTGGAGAAGATGAAGAGGGCCAGAGCTTTTCAGAGCCCCAGTGAGGGAGGTTTGGGCTGAATTACCCTGTTTATGGTAACCTGATGCAGCTCTGCTAACGAGCGGTAATTTGGTAAATCCCCATTAGGCTGTTGATCATGAGCTCTAAAGTGACTCTCAGGAAGTTGTGGCTCCCATCAAACTCAGCTGAACTGCAGCAGCAGGAATAGCAACCTGCCTGGACTGAGTGCTGGGTTTGTATAAAATAGATGAAAATAGACAGATAAATAGATAAAGAGATAAATGGATAGATCATAGACAAAAATAATTAAATAACTCCTGGAATTCTCTCCCAAAATAGCTGTGCAACAGTTATTTAAATGCTATAGGGCACAGTACCTGCTTGCAGGGAATTATCACCACTGCAAAATCAATATTTGCTAAAAATGCCTTTGGTAAACTCAAGAAAGCCTTTTAAAAAAGCAAAACCACGGCAGCTTCTCACCACGCTCACAACCTCTTGGGTTTGACAGAAGCAGTGATGGATGTCAGAACCTTATCTTGGCAAAACAGCTCCTAACAATTCCCTAACCCCTGAACACGATTGTTATCCTCTCAGTTGCCTGCCTTACCTATTTACTATAAGCTGTGAGTATGACCATGTGCCCCTGAATAAACTTAGGCTACTTTATTCTGTTGGTTAAATATTGGATTTACATCACTACAAAATTGGGAATGGGATTTAGGTCATCCAGGAATTACCAAAATTTGCTCTTGTGTCTTGAAATGCTTGGTGGCCACACAACTGTGCACCAAGGAGAGTTGGTGCTCAGATGATTTGCACCCTGTGAGGTGCTCAGCATGACAGTGGCAATGCTTCATTTTCCCCCTTTAAATAGTCCAGGGCTCATAGCCCAGGTCCTACAGTCCTTCATACATGGTCAAACATCTCCTCTCCACCCACCTTTTCAAAAGTTAAGTTGCTTTTCCTGCTGTGCTAAAGGCTTTGAGATAGACAGCAGCTGTTTACCAGCTGACAAAGAAGAAAAATGGATATATCCCAAATCCCAGGTCCATTAGTGTGCTTGCATGGATTTCCTTCTCCACCTCATGCCTCCACTGTCATCCCTGGGACTTGTGATGTGTCTGGGACATCTTCTGCTTCCCAGCAGGGGCCCCATCCCAACCAAGCCCACCTGCCCCATGGGGTTCTGGGCATGGAGGCACAGGAGCACCAGTGGGAATAATCTGGTATTTTGCATCAGAGGACGAGAGGAAATGGCCTCAAGTTGTGCCAGGGGAAATTTAGGTTGGATATTAGGAAAAATTTCTTCAAAGGTTTGTCAAGCATTGGAACAGCTGCCCAAGGCAGTGGTGGAGTCACCATCCCTGGAGGGATGTAAAAGATGTGTGGATGTGACACCTGGGGACACAGTTTAGTTGTGAGCTTGGCAGTGCTGAGTTAACAGTTGGACCTGATGATCTTAAAGGTCTTTTCCAGCCTAAATTATCCTATGATATTATGTCTAGGGCCAAACCACCCTCCCTTATTGCCTTGTCTGCTCCAAGGCCTCAACTTTGCCTGTCAATCTCTCAGTTATGCCCTGACTCAAGCCTTTTATGGTGGCTTATGGAACATCCCTGAGTGCTTTCCTGAAGCCCCATGCATGACCTCTGCTGGGGTGTGAGGGTTCTCCTCTCCTTGGTGGCTATGCCTGGCTTTGGTGGCAGTTTTAAGAGCTCTTGGGTGGCTTGTTCCTTGCGAGTGCCCTCTTGCTGATGCACAGGGTGGGCAGGAGGACACGGGGCACCAAGCAGCCACTGGTGTCCCTTAAGGCTTGTGCTGTTTTGCAACCAGACACGAGGTGTGACTATGCTCAGGCACCCCAGCATCACTTGTGCTGCCTTCTAAGGAAAAAGCCCCAGTGACTTCCGTGCTCCCAAGAGAATCCCTGCAGGAGAAGGAGAACAAAGCAGAGGCGTGTTTGCACACCAGCCTCGCAGATCCCCGACCCTCGGTGCCAAGTCCTGGGCTGAACCCCTCTGCCCCAGCAGAGCCGTCCCCTGCTGACCCTGAGCTCTGCTGTGGGGCTCAGGGGGCTCCACACAGCTGCAAAACCCCCTCTGCCCCCATGGGCTCTGCCGTGCCCGTGGGATGGGGCAGGGGATGCAGCACTTTGGGGATCAAGGGCGACGGCTGCTGTGCGTGGGTGAGGCTGCCTCAGCCTGGAGACCCAGCAGTTGTTTGTTTCCTTTCTGTGTAGGATATTGTTACCAAAAAAAGAAAATGAGCTGAGGGGGAGAGAGAAAAGAAAGGCTGAGGCTAAATGATGAAAAGGCCTCTCTCCTGCAGCTATGAAATCTCACCCGGAAGGCGGCGAGGGGAAGTGTCTTCCAGCGGGGTACAAAGTCAGCAGCAGGGCTTTGAACTCGGGGGAACTCCAGAGCCCTGCCAGGGAGCCCCAGCTGTGCATACCTGAGCTGCAGCTGAGGGAGCTGGGGCTGCATCCTGCCCCCTGCACCCTGCTCTGCACTGGGGTGGGCTCAGCACCGGGCTCGGGCAGCCCGAGGAAAGGGGGCTTTGCTGGGCACGCACGAGTGGGACCTGCTCCCCGGGCCAAAAACTGACCCACCCCGAGGTTCTGTCCTCTCTGGGGGTGGGTCACCCTGAGCCTGTCCTTGGAGTGTGGTACATGGTCACCCTTCCCTGCCCCAGGTGGGCTCTGCTGTCCCCTCACCTGTCCCCTGCCAGTTCATGGGTCTCTCTGCACACCTCCATCACCACTCTGATTACACCCAATACCCTTCCACACAGGTGCTCTTAATAGTCCAAACAGAGGAAGGTTTTACTCAAATATGGTAACCAAAAAGCTGGGTTTGGAAGGGATCCCAAGTAACTTGGGGGAATTTGGGCAATTATCCCACCATACCTTTTTTTAAATTTTAATTTCACTCTAATGATTTCAGAGGTACCTTTTCCCCATCTCATTTACAAGTGAAAACACTCAGTTAACTAAACTGAGGAAGGAGTTCAAAAATTAATTGAGGTGCCTCAAAATGAAAGTAAACCTTGGGACAAGCAATGGGCTCTGTGTGAAACTGGAAGCCAGGTGGAGGTGCTGCTGCTGGACTTTGCTTTTTGCTGAAGTGTCCCTCACCTTGTCACCAGTCCTGGTGGGGTTGGGTCTCTGGGGAAAGTGCATCAATATGTGACCCCATTTTTGTGATGGATCACAACTGTGCCAGGAGGGAGGAAAACAACACTGTGAGCCTCCAGGAGAGGAGTGAAGCAGAACAGCATCAGGCTTGGAGCCACTTCCCCAAATCACCCCTAATATCCCCAGCAGCAGCCTTTGCCTGACAGCTGCAACACTTCTCCTCCTTTATCTGCAGCTAATCCCTTAAACAGCCATTTGAAGGAGATTTTTGCACTATTTGCCCATGAAACAACTCCCAGATTTGCTGTTTTCTCAAGGACTTACAGCCAGTGGATCATGCTGCTGTTCCCAGGGATCCGGTGACAGGCACCTCCACCCCTGGGAAAACACTGCCCAGCCCAGAACGGCTGGGACACCACAAAATAAATCTCCATGGTCGGTATTTCTTGGGGCTGTAATCCCCAAATAAACATCCTGCCACTTGAACCTGTTGTGAGGAGTATGATGGTCACTGTCTGACCCTGCCCTGACAAGCTGCCACCAGTCCAGGGATGGGGCAAGAGGATGGAGGTGATGAGCATAGATTTTGGGTTGGTTTGGGATGATGGTTTGGCTGGGGTTTGGCCTGCCCTGGTGCTGAGGAGCAGTGGGACCAGGTTAGCTCTGGAGCCCCCAACATCAGAAGGATGTGGACATCTGTTGTTGCAGCAACTCCACGAAGATGCTCAGAGGGCTGGAACCCCTCTGCTGTGGAGACAGGCTGGGAGAGCTGGGGGTGTTCAGCCTGGAGGAGCTTCAGGGAGGCCTTCCAGCACCTTCCAGTGTCTAAAGGGGCTCCAAGAGAGCTGGGGAGGGACGTTTTACAAGGACATGTAGTGATAGGGCAAGGAGAAACGGCTTCAGACTGACACAGGGCAGGTTTAGATCGAATATTAGGAAAAATTTCTTTATTGTGGAATAGTGAGGCAGTGGCACAGGTTGCCCAGGGAAGTTTTGGCTGTCCCATTCCTGGAAGTGTCCAAAGTCAGGTTGGATGGGGCTTTGACTGACCTGGTCTAGTGGAAGGTATCCCTGCCTTTGGCAGGGAGATTGGAGCTGGATGATTTTTAAGGTCCTTTCCAACTCAAACCATTCAGTGATTTTCCAGTTTCTGGGGTACCCACACTTAGACCCACTCCAGTGAGTTTTATTCCTTGAGCTGAGGCATGAAGCCTGGAGAGCCTGTGAAGGATGGGCAAAGGACCCTTCCTGCTGTGCCTGGGCTGCTCATCCCAAAGCTGGCTGGTACAAACCAGCCCGTGCAGAACCAGTGGAACACATCTGCCTCACATCTGCAGGACACCCTCGGACCGCTCCAGAGCCACCTGGAGCTGGAGGGGATTTCCCGGGAGCACACACCCCAGCCGAGTGGGAACGAGGACTTCAAGCTTCCCTCTCCCACTGAGAGTGAAACAATGCCATCATTTGAGCAGGGTGGTGCTTAATTAGCTTTCACTTGAAGGAAAAGGGGGCGGTGGTGAATGGAAGGAGGCGCGGGGAGAGCGTAGCAAAAGCCCACGAGAAAATCCCCTTTTCCCGGTGCGGGGAGGGACGTTCCTGGGCGCTGCGGACTGAAACACCTGCTGCCCGCAGGGAAAGCGAGTTCCCAGGAAATGCAAGAAAGGCACTTTCCAGTGTGGAATATGTTGAAAAGCACAGAGGAGGAGAAGGGGAGGGGGGTGGAATGGTTGCGGAGATGCATGAATATTAAAACGATTATAGCGCTTAATAAAGTGCCGCACAGGGGAGGAACAATAACAGGTATTGTTGGCAAGCCTGACGCTCAGCTTCCCCTTGATTTGATGGGGCGATAACCATCGCAGTATCTCTTTCATGATCCCTGGCTCCGTATCTCTCTCCAGCGCGGCAGAGCCACACACATTCCAGGGGAGACTTTGATGTCTCTCTCTCTCTCTCTCTCTCTCTCGGCACAGCCCTGCCAGCCCTGGGCAGGCTGCGCCGCGCCGCGGCTCCCCCGGCGAAGGGCCTGGGTGGGGGACACGGCGAGGGGGCTGCGGAGGGCAGGGGGGGCGTGGGGGGAGGCAGCTGGCAGCTCTGAGCCAGCTCAATGCCCCTGCCCCGCACGGTAGCCCAAAATACCCTGTGACTCCTTTAGGGTCACCTGCAAGAGCTCAGATCCCAAGAGAATGGGATGCTGGACACTGCAGGTCTGTGACTGCCCAGTGAGAGACACACAAGGGGTGTCAGGAGGGAAAAGGGCACTTTGCCATCCTCCATCTCCTCAGACAGGACAGGATTTGGGCTGGACAAAGAGATCTGGTTAAATGAGAAATAAGAAAAATTTAGGGATTTTTTAAAAGGCTGGACTCAGGGACAGATGGGTTTTGTCCCCTGGGGGAAGGTCTAGGGCCCAGACCTAGAATGAATGATGAATTTTGGGGGCTGGCAGCACTGACTATCCCCTGAGGGAGACACAGATGTGCCTGCAGTGACACGGGAGTCCCCTCATGCCAAAGGGATGAGCTGGAGGCTGAAGCACAGGAGGACACAGCTGTGTGTTGGTAGGAGCCTTGTTAGGCTGGGACCTAAAAGGCACCAAACTTTCCCGAGGATGGCAGGAGGGCAGATGGGCAGGACTGGGGAGGGACAGTGGGATTTTCACCCTGGAGAAGAGGATGCCTCAAAAAGATGCTTAACAGGGATGGATGGTGCAATCACACCCATGAGCATTTCTCCCTGCCCCTCTTGGTCTCAGAGCCCTCTGATTTTGGGTCAAGGTTGCCTTATTTTGGGCAAGGTTTTGAGAGGCTCCAGCTCCAGCCATCCAAATGCTCCTTTGGTGCAGTCTGAGAGGATAAAAGTTCTGCTGTAACCCACGTGCCACTCCAGGGGGTCTCATGCAGTCTGTGGCTCATACCTGCAGTGGCCATGTCTTCTCACCCATTTCCCTCCCTTCTTCCCTCTCTGTGCCTCTCTGACCGTCTGTACCAGACAAACTATCAGAGCTCCCAACCAGAACTGCTTGCTTTGCTCTTTTCAAATCAAACTTCTGCCGGTAGCTTAGACCTCACACTTAATTTGAGTTAATTGTTGTTGGGTTATTTTTTAAATTTAATTATTGGTTTCGGAACGCAGCAGGAAGAAAAAAAAAAAAAAAAAGAAATTTTCCAGCCCTTTTTTTGCGAGTGCACGTTTTCTTTCTCGTGGGAGGCAGCTTCAGTGGGCTCACCCCTCCTGGGTCTGGGGGGCAAAGGGGGGCTGCTGAGAGCCTGGAGGGGGCTGAATGAAGCCAGCCCGCACCTTGATCCCCCCGGCACGGCATCCTGGGATCCGGGAGAAGAGGCCGGATGCCTTTGATGCCGGCTCCTGCCCTGCGAGGCCGTGCCGATAGCGGTGTGAGAGTGTGTGAGAGTGTGACTGAGTGTGTGTGTGTGTCTCGAGCGTTGGCTCTGCCTTTGAGAGTTGCCCCTGGTCATTTCTGCTGGGAGGGAGCTGAGGTTGGTGCTCTGATGTGGGTGGCCCAGAGTTTGTTACCCGAGGACAGCCGGCTTACCTCTGAACTCCTGCCTTCCCAACGGTTGTTTCCCTGCTTGTGCCTGCTTGCATTTTTGCCGTGTGTCTTGCTGGATTGCCTTGACCCAAGCTAAGGCGAGCTGTTCCCCAGGGAAGGGGGTCAGGCTGGCATGCCAGGGTGCTGGGGGGGGGTATCTCCCACCCCGAGGTTTCCACCCGGCAGGCACACATAAATGTTTAGTCTGAGTAGAGCCAGCACCCATAGGGATTTGGAGTTGAAAAGAAAGGACTTAAAGGCAGAAAACTCCCACTGTGCCATGGAGGGAGAACACATCAGAGGGAGGCAGTCAAAAACCCCTAGAGGAAAGGCAACCTGATGCTCTGCCCCAAGGTCCAACAAAGTCATGAGCACCTCCCCCAGCCCTACTTGCTGTAGGTGCTAATTGGGAACCTTCCTTGAGGACTTCATAAGCACCTATCATTCCCTCTGTAATTTTTCTCAGCAAAAATATGGAAGAGTTATAAGAACAAGAGAGTTTTTTGGGGCGAGACACAAGCCGTGCTGAGCAGCCTCCAAACCCAGGAGAGAAGGGAGGGCAAAATTCCTCCCTGACCCTGCAGGCAACCAGCTTATGCCTTGGAGCAGAAGATTTGATTGCCTTTTACCATTAGCTCTGCTCGCGTTGGTACAAAGAGTTATAAAAATGATCCCCCCCCTCGCCAAGCTCCCAAAGCACAAAGGCAGAGGAGCGGCAGCGACAGCCCGGGCTGCGCCGTGACCTGCGGCGGGGGGAGGCTGGGGCTGGGGCTGGGGCTGGGGC
>VZRX01018964.1:50878-76470 GCA_013398075.1 Notiomystis cincta | reverse complement strand
TGGAAACACAGTGAAACAGAAAAAGATTGACCCAATATCACCCAAGCTGGAGAGACGTCGTTATTCCATTTAAGCCCGCTGAACAGTGCCACAGCAGGGAATCTGTCTGTCTTGGTTAAAGGTCTCGCTGCCAGCCCAGCCTTGGAAGTGCCAACACTAATCTGCAAATTGTTGCAAACCCTAAAGAGCCGCCGAGCTGGGAACCTTCCTCCAGCCCAGACCCCCATGGACCGGGATGCCCTTCCCCATTAATGTCGCGCTCCCCGCCGCCGCCAGGCAGGCTCGGTCCGGCCCCGCTCCCTCCAGACGGGCTGTAGTAAAAATCCCGGGCATTACAGCCCCGGCTCCTGCTGGCAGCCCCGTTGCAGCGGGAATGGGATGTTTGCCACCGACAGAGGTTAGATTCTGCCCGGGGAAACTCTCGCATGCTCTGGAATAAATCCGTGCACGTCTTTCTGATTAGTGTCTTCCGGCAGGTCCCCAAATAGACGATGATTCCTTTGTCCTCCTCTGACCTCACGGATCACATTCAGAGCCCGTAGCTTTTGCTGAAATGCCTGGTTTTTGGCCTGAAAAATCTCTGGTGCAACCTCTGGTGTTGGCCAGGAAGAGGGTAGTCACATGTGCTCTTAGACTAACAAACAGCACTGTTCTTCTAAGACCATGGGTAGCAATAATTCAGGGTCAGTGAAAAGGGCATATCTAATAAGAGGACCTGGTCTAGAGGATAAAAAAAAAAAAAGAAAGAGAAAAAGGGGAAAAAAAGCAGCTAAAACCCCTGGCTAGCGTGATAGAAGAGGATGGATGTGGAAGCCTGGCTGTGGAGCTGGAGACAAGACGTGTCAGGGAAAATAAAGTGATATATGGAGAGGGATTGGGGATTGGGAAAGCCTGGGTTTAGCCATGGAAATCATGGCACCTACGAGATCTCAGGCAGATAGGAGGCTGTGACATGCCAGCTTTCAGGCTGGCTGAGTGCTACACGTCCTAAGGACACCAGAAAACTTGTTAGGAGGGTCCCCACAGAATCTATACACAGCACTGATTTTTGTTCAAGACAAACAGGTAACCCAAGGGTGAGATCTGAGTCCAAATAAAAGACTGGAGCTGACAGAGATGGTAAATAGTTATTCTTAGTAACCATATTTATTATTAAAAATATCAGTTGGAATGAGAAATGTGAACAGCAAATTTAGAGAAGCATGAATTCCTTTGGCAGGAGCTTTAGAAGCAGCCAGGGTTTTAGTCAGGTTTTTTGAGGTCTGTAATAAGGTGCCAAAAAAAGCACAAACATTCTTCAGAACATTAAAAAAACCAAAACCTAACAAAACCTCCAGTCAATCACAAAAGGGGAAAAAACAATGTTACCATTAAAAAAATTGCACAAAGAAAAAAAGAAGGCTCCTAGAGCATTATCCTTAAGTCATGTAAAAATCAAAAAACCACTATGCAAAAAATAACCTGTCTGCACAGAAACTTGCTTATGCATATGACTGTAGCGTGTGCCTTTGCTTGTAGTAAACATGCCCTTTGCCTTCTGCTGATGACATGACACTGGCATGTCACAGCTGATTTATAAACACAATTGGATTTTCCATCTCCAGGTCTAAATTCATCGCAGCAGACCCCAGCAGGCAATGTATCTCTGTTTATCTATAAATACTGGTTACGGTGCTTTCTTGGATAGAGGTGGGTACAGTAGGATGTTGTTTATTTTTACTCGCTTGCAGTAAGAGGAAGCAATGTTTGGTATCAGTTGTCATCATGAGCTAAGTGGCTGCAGGGCTCTTTCCGGGGCTCTGAACTGCAGAATCAAAAATGCAAGCAAAGCTCTGCAGTGAATCCTTCAGGTTTTGCAAGGACTCAGTGAGATCGAGGAAGAGGAGGAGTGAGAAGGGCTTAAAAAATGCAGCAGGCATTCCCAAGCCATGGGCAAGCTGGATTCAACAGGAGTTGCCATGGCTGCCCACTGAGGCTCCTCAACAGCAGTGGTTCATGTGGGGCACGCTGAGTGAGGGTCTTGGACTCAGTTCCTGCAGGTCCCTGCCAGGCTGGACACTGTGGGTGCACACAGGGAATTCAGGTTAATTGGGTGCCTCCAGCCCCCAGCTCAGGATCACAGCAGCCACAGCCACATGACACTGCAAGTGGAGCACTGCAGGAACATGCTGAATTGCTCATCCTCGCTCACTCCTCTGAGAGGAAGGTCTGGCCTTCAGCAAGCTCTCAGGGACCAGAAGCAGAGGCCTAGGCATGTAGGCTGAGGGTGGAGAGGCAAACCTGCCTCTGGGCTTTCAGCCTCTCTGCTGCAAGCAGGAGCCTAAAAGACATGGAACTCTCCCTCTCCTACACCAATAAAGTTACTTTCTTTGGAAGCTACCAGGCCTCCAGCTCCAGGCTTGAGCTTGAGACCCAGATATCCTGCAATGGGTCCTTTGAGTCCTGAATAACCCAACGTTGGTTTAGGAAACCATGGACACCTGGTTCTGGCAGTTCTTCCTGGCCTCAGTGGCATTTTCCTTCCCAGAAGGGAACCAGCTCACCTCACAACCTGCAAGCCCTGAGATTTCCATCCCACATGGAAAGCTGGGAGCTGCTCAGGAAAATGGTCATCCTAGCTGGAGCTAAAGGTAATGGAGCATCAGGTTCATGGAGGCAACCAGAGACACCCTTGCTCTGCAAAGGTGCCCACAAGAGTTGAGAAGAGACAATCTCTTGCTGTAGGCAATGCTTGACAAGAAAGGGTAAATATGGCAAGGATTTAAAGGTGCTTGAAAAAGGCAGAGCACAAGGAGAAACAAAGCTGGGGAATAGCCCTTCATGGTCCCTGAGCTATTTAAAAGAGGCTTAAAGGGATTTGGTCAAAAAAAATTGACTAGAGATTAGAAATAAAATCAAATAGCAGCTGTTATGTGCAGCATTGTGTGGCTGGATGAGTGTGAGCATCAGAGATGATCGATATCCAGCTTAGTTTGATCCTGGAAGAGGAAAAAGAGGAGTGGAAGAGGAAGGAGAGAGGGGAGGACTTTGGTTGCCCATAGAGGGGCTGATGCTGCCTCCAGGACATGGGTGGGTGCATGGCCACGGGGTCCAGTACCAGAGCAGCACCTTGGCTTAGACAGAGCAGCCCAGGCAGCTCCTGTGGCAGCAATAATGAACACGAGCCCTACGGGCTCCAGCCACCAAAACAATGGCATGAAAGGCAGCTCATCTAGACTTTCCTCTTCTGCCTTCGAGGAAGAGGCTTTCCTGACTCCATGACACAACACCAGCCTACAGGGGGAGGACACCAAACCACTGTTTAGATAAGGAAAGCCTTTATCAAACAGAATGGAATTTTAAGAAGAGCTTCCGCTGGTGGCTCTGTGTTAACAAGATTTTCCCACGAGCGGTGACGTTTTCTATCTAAATGGTTTCTAATATGATAACGTTCCCAGAAAACATATTTGGAAAGAGCCATAGATCCTCAAAGCCTTGCCAGATGGAGAATAACAGCAATAACTGCCTTGGTGTCAGACAAACTTCAAAGCCTTGGTGTCTTCTTGTCTGTCTCACGCAAAATTGGGAATGTGCATGCAGGAGAGTGTGAAAGCACAGCAGGGTCTGGTCAGTACAACCACAGAGCTTAGCCCCTCCCCAAGGAATTTTGTGTATGGCACAGCATGGCTTGGCAGAGAGATGGTGGGACTGTTCCTCACTCTTGCTCTGTTTTATTAAGTGATCCTGGTGTCCCACGTCTCGAGATGAGCCTTTGGGATCACCCAATGGATACAGGTGCAAAGTCTGGTCCCAAGTGTCTCCTGAGATGGACTCAGCACCGACAGACTTTCCTGGATTCTTCCATGTGGTTTTAGGTCTCCTGCTCAGAGAAACTGTGGATGTGCCATCCCTGGAAGTGTTCAAGGCCAGGTTGGAGGGGGCCCTGAGAAACCTGATCTGGTGGGTGGCATCTCTGCCTATAGCAGGGGGGCTTGGAATTAGTGATATTTTTGGTCCCTTACAACCCAAACCATTCCTGACTCCTTAGACAACATCCATAACTACATAACTATAATGGAGTGCCACCATTCAGTGCACTGATGCCATTAGACTTTCTCCTGCTGCCACTAGAAAAGCAGACCTTTGCTGTTTCAAGGCTTGGTGATCAAAGTTACAGCTTTTAGAGCAATTCTACTGGAGATTCAGTGAGGTGGTAGGGAGCTCAGGATGCCCCAAGACCCTCACCTCAGCATTTAGGAATGGTACTGGTCATTCTGGGGATTTGCCAGGAGAACCAGGCAGCTTCTGCAGGCTTGCAAGTGAATGAGATGCTATCCAAGAGCAGAGCAGGCCAGCTCACAGACTGAATGCAGGCTGAGAAAAGCTCAGCAGGCAAACAGCACACAAACAGCGTGCACAGCAAACAAACAAACAAACAAATCCAGCAAAGGCCGCGTGAGCCAGCCAGAAATCACCCCCTGGTGCAAAGGGTGCTGGGGCCAGCGGTTTGGAGATGTGGGAGGAGCACATCTGCCTTGTCTGTGGGGAATAGTGAGTGTGGCTGGACGGAAATGGGGTGCAGATGGACACATGGACACATGTGTGGGTACTTCTAGCAGGGTGTGTGAGACAGCTTGGGTGTGCAAAGGTGGTAGTGCAAGACACAGGTGTCCTGAGCAGGCCACCCTCAGCATGAGTGTCCCTCCATGTCTGCTGTACCTAACCCCACCCCTCCTCAAGGGGGCAAATAATTTGGCTGTTGGCTTGAAGAGTGAAGAGGATGAAACTACTGCAGAGCAGCTGAGCTCATGGAGCCAAAGCCCCGTGTGTGACCCACTGGGGTGAGGCTGAGCTCAGCCCCCTCAACAGGATCAGAGGAGGAAGCCATCATCATTATCCAGACCCCAAGGTGTCCCCCCAGAGGCACAGGTGGAGCTTCCTGGGTCGGTGTGCCCTCCGTCCCACTTACCCGGGAGCCTGCTGGGCGGCGGGCGCGTGGCGAGGGGTGGGACGTGCCGCTTGATCACGTCGCTGGAGCGGGATGCCTGAGAGAGGAGGCCTGTGAGATCACAGGAACCTTTTCAACACTGGGAAGAGGGGAATTTTCCAAAGCACCCCGAGCGGAGGGAACGTGTGCTGTTTGGGTGTAGGACTGGATCTCCGGCACGTTCACCTCTGGCGTTTGTTTTGGGCCCAGCTCTTCTCTCCCCGGGGCCTTGGGGCAAGCAGGAGTGCCATAACAGGGAGCCATGAAGAGAGAGGAGCCAGCCAGAGGCAAGGATTTTGTTAGCATTTGGAGGAGAAAACAGGGAATTTCCACATATGGAAAAATGTTCCTTTAAACTGTGATTATGTAAAAATACAAAGCCACAACTGATAATATCTCTCACTCTGGGGAATGATGGAGAGTGTTTGTTTCTTTAATTGCATTTAATACTCATGAAAGTTACCAGCTTGCCACCACTGCAAGTGAAGCTTGTTTGTTGGATTGCAGCACGCACAACACCAGCTTCCTTTCCACACTCCTTAGCAGTGCTTTTTGCCCCTGTTATTAAAAGACAGCTTCTAATTTAATATCTGTGCATACTTGATTGCCGGTGCTTTGCCTGAAAATTGCCTGTAGAGGTGCAAACTAAAATTAGGTGTGTGATGAGTTTCTAAATGAGGATCCCTGACTAGTCAAAGGTGGGCTGACTCCTGTTAGGCAGGAGCAGAGCCATGAGCCAGGCTCCTACTCCTATCCTGAGTGAGAGCCCTGTGTCTTAGGTGGCTGCAGATGTTCTTGTTATCCCTCTGAACAGTCCTCATTCTCTGGAATCTCACCCATTTTTTGGTCTCAAATGTAACAATTTAACCGGGGCCTGGGTGGAAAAGTATTTCCATTGGTTTTGGATGTGCTACCTTGGGAATTTCCTTTGATTCCCATTCAGAAGCTCCCTTCCCTTGGTATGCTTTCATCCCATGCTCTCCTGTATTCCTCCTTGCTAAGGTAAACGGATTGGGCTGATGTATAAAGGGATGCAGAGGGAATTCACAGCGAGGGCAGGAGCCTGTGAGAGCTGATGTGGGCTGTGCTCCTGTTGCTGCTTTAATTCATCATCACTGGAGCATGTAAAACCAGGACAGTGGCTGGAACTGCAGCTCATGAATCACCCTTTGAGAGAAACGTGCCCCTGCGTGCTCCGACAAGCCCTCCTCTCAAAGTGCCATTGTCAAACCTGGCTTGCTAGGAGCACAGATCCAGAAACCTCTGGCTGCAAAGGTAAATTATACACTGATCCCTGCCTGCAGCTTGGTGCTGTGCCAAAGAGGTGCTGAAACCTCCCAGTGAGTCATATAAATCATACCCCAATCCCCCGAGGGGGCTGGATTAATACGGGATCAATGTGAACGTGCCACGGCGTTATTTGATCGCTACAATGCTGGTATTGACTGTTATACACCTGTTGTATCATTAGGGATTACATCTGTTGTAAACAGGCTGTTTGATGTTGCAGGCTGTGCTAACCACATGCACCGTAATCATGGCTTGTAGCTGCTGTGGTGGCCTCAACATGCCCAAATTATGCTAATTTTCTTGTTGTGTGGGGTGGCCCGACAAAAGAGGTTTGTTCAGGGTGAGCCTGTGCAGAGGGAGATCGAGTGCAGTGTGCTGGGGGAGATGGGAGAAGGGATGGGATAACAGTCTGCATTGTGATGGAGATGAGTGGAGAGGAAGGTGAGAACAGATATAACACCAGACTACAGCAGACAGCGGCTGAAGGAGGGAGTTCCCCACTTGTGGCTCAAATTTATTATCAGGAAAAGATCTGAAAAGAGGAAAAAGTCAAATAGGGATGGGCAAGTGGCTGGGCAGGCAAGAGGCAGGGTTTAGCTGCTGGAGGGGCTGCTGGTGATGGGGAGGAGTGAGGTTGTTCAGCTGGGGTTTCACAGCACAGTGGAGTAGTGGGGCAGACTTGTGGATGGTCCACTGCTACCAGCAGTGGCAGCAGCAGCCTCAGCAATCCTCACACAGTAGTGTGTGCCTGCATTTGGGAGCAATTGATCCTTAATGGAGCAATTTGGGTTCACACCAGTGGCTCCTGAGACAGCATCAAGCCCTTCCTTGCTGGGTGTATTTCTTGATCTCTGTTTTGGCAGCTTAAGCCTGAGGGATAAGTTACTTAATGCTGACAACTTTCTTAATCCTCATTTTTCCTGTTTCAGGCACAAGGTTTCTCCCCCTTACTTCTGCTTCCTACCCCAGAGAGGAGCCAGGCTTTCCCCAGAAAGTGCCTCCAGATCATCCCTTACTGGAGGTGCTGATGGCAGGATTGGAAAGGAGCCTCTCCACCCAGAGCTGCTCTTCCAGCTGAGCATCCAACACAGATGGACCTAATCCCCTGCATTTCTATCAGCCCTGTCATGGCTCCAGTGTAATGAACAATCTGCCCACGCTTCCAGATGGAGGAGCAGAGCTGGACACCCTTCCACCTCCTATATCCATGTGAGGACAAAGGCCAAGGGGGTGTGATTATTCTGCTCCCACATAGGGACACATCCTCCTGGTCCCCTGGGAGCATGGTGGCATGGCAGGAACAGAGCTCAGACAGAGGAAGGGGGGATGAAACCTTTAGGATTAGAAGGGACATCTTAAAAAAAAAATCAAACAAACCCCCCAGAAAGTATCTTTGTGAAGTGTTCTATACTTCAACATTTTCTATAGGCTGAAGGTCCAGCCTATGATGTCCTAAATTCAACCATTTCTCTGCCTTTCCATTTTACCTTTTTTTGTTTCTTCCCTAGCAACACCCCAGGGATAAGCCAACAAGAGCTGGAAAACTCATACAAACTTGGGGAAGAAGACAATGCAGGAGCCATTCCTAAATATTTCAGAACTTCTGTGTTGTACTTTTTGACCAGTCCCAAAACTTTATTTACCTGAAACTGAAGAAGAAAGATGATGCCAAGAGTTTTGAGAGTGCAGTATTTTGGAAGAATCATGGTGCAGAGAGAAAGGACACCTGAATAGGCTCCAACCAGGGCAAATGTCCTGGGCTCATGACCAGCCTGGACTACATTATTTAAAATAAAATATTCTGGGTGAGACAGATGACAGATGAAGAGGATGGAAGTCCTTCTCTTAACCCCACCCCTACAGGTGACTTGACAGTGGAGCAAGAAGGGCTCTGATTGTGTAGGAAATGCTGAGAAACCCCACCAGCTCTGACCAGAGCTCCTCAGCTCTCATCCCACCCAGGGGAGCATGGGCCAGGGTGGGGATGGCTCTGGCAGCTGTGCTGTGCAGATCTGGGCAGGAGCAGGTGGGACTGTGTCTCACTGGTTTGCCTGCCACCTCTCCATTCATCTCTTCCTGCAACCTTTTCCAGTGTGCTGAGAGTGCATGTATGACTCTGGGTCACCTTTTCTGTACTTTACCTCAGGATTCCTGATAAAAAAATGCCTTACAACCATTATGATGCCCTGGAAGTACCATCAGAGCTCCTTAACCTGTGACAACAATTACCACTGAACTTTTTTCCCCTAAAACATCAGATAAAGTTTGGCTTTTACCCAACATCAACCCCATGCAGCAGTGAATTTCCCAAGGACAACCTGAGACACTCTGCAAATTCTGGAGTCCTTTCTGCTGGTCCAGGCAGTGAAGAAATACTCTGAGATGCTTTCACAGGATGCCCCAGACTCTTCCTTATGCCAGGACCTGACACATGGGCACAAGTCTTGCAAGCCTGGCTGCTCCTGGGTAGTGCTGTGACTTCCCAGAGCAGATACACAACTTAATTGCTTCGTTCCAGGAAGGGCACAAATGGGCTTTTGCTTTATGGGAGTGTTGACTCACACTTTGAGGCAGCAGCTTCCCTCATCCATGCTGATACTTTACCTCAGAGCTCCCCATCCACCCAGGTATCCCAGCAGCCTTTCCTCATCCATCCCCTTATTTCCTCCCTTCAGGTACCTGTGCTCTCCATGTGATGCAAATATGACCATGGCCCAAAAAACCAAATTCCCTTTTGCCCTGTCCTCCCTCTCCCATGTTTTGCCCCCCCTCCCCCCACCTGGGGATGAATGAGATGCTCGTTGTGGCTGCAATATATCATTCTTACTATTTGTTATGAGGTTTTAATGAGTGTGGAAGATTAGGATGTTTGCAACAGAGTAACAATAAAATACATATCTCGCTCATTCCTTGCCAAAAAGTACTTACAAATAATAAAAGTGAGGCTAGCTGAATGCATAAATCTCCTTTCACAAGCCCCCACCCACTGTGCAATAATTAGTACAAAGTGCAGTGCTAATAGATCATCTTACTTGTGTGGGAAACTTGACATTATGCTTTGTTTATATTATCCCTTTGGCAAGAATCTGCATGGCAAATCCTGGCAGCCAGCAAACAAGAGGCTCTCAAGGAAGGTTTCCAGACTGTCGTGCAGAAAAGCAAGCCCCAGGATTGCGTGCTGGTCAGGATGCTGAAACCAGCTGGGGAGCTGAAGCGTTAGAGCCAGCTTTTATGGAGCTGAGCTACCCAGTTTCCAGCTGACTAGGAGCAACATCCTGCCACTGATTTGCAAAGGGCTGTTCCCACCCCAGCCACAACAAATCAGTGTGAACCTTGGCTTCAGGATGGTGCCCTTTGCTTAATTATATATTCAGGGCCCAATTTACCGCCTGGGCCTCCTAATGGGAACAGACGGGGTCGCCCAGACTTGAGACAGGCACCGAGTACGGCCCCTGCAGTCTCTGGCTCTCTAAGTAGAGGGTTTTCAGCCAGTGCCCAAATAGCTCCAGCTCCCAAGACCTTTCTCTTCCACTCAGCCCCTACAGAGACCTTGGCTGATGTGGGAATTACCTCTGCTGGGACATCTGGCTCTGGCCCATGGTCCGGGGTTGCTGCAGTACCTGACTTGCCCAGGGCATGAGGGTGTCTCGAAGTGCTGTCAGTAGGCACAAGGGCTGTCTTCAGCTCTCTGCTGGCTGAAATGAGCTGTGGGTCAATGTGCTGGGAGGAAAGGCAGTCCTCAGCCCTCCAAGCCTGTGACTCTTCACCCCACAGCCCTTTTCTCTCTTCTCGGGCTCAAGTCCCTTCCTTTTGCTTGTTTCTCTATCCCAGTGAGCAATGGAAAAACCAGAGCCCAGTTTTTGGATGTAGAGATGCATTCCTGCCTGGTGAATCACAAACCATTAGCACCACAGGTCCTGGTATATTTGCAGGAGGGCACGTTCTAGGGCATTTCCTGCCAGCTGAGAGAATGGAGAGGGGAAACTTTCCTTTCTTTCCTTGAGAAATTTGGGAGTCACCTGCAAGCTTCTTCAGCAGTTCAGAGAAGGAGTACCACCACACAGGATCTTGTCCTAAGGACCTATCCCAGCAGTGGCAGCTTGTCTTTGCAAAGGCCTTACTGCCCATCAGCCAGCACCTTCCTCTGCTGGCAGTCTCCCCAGATCTGTCCCAGGAGAATTTTTCCTGCATGCTGGGGCTCTGAACAATAACAAAACCTCAACAATGCCAAGCTACATGCTTCCATGTGGGATTTTCCTCTCTTGTTTCATGAAGAGCCCGCACAACATGCTCCACCAGGTCCCTCTGTGCTGCCATGTGTGCTGCTGGAGTATCTCTCCCTGACTCAAGCTGGTGTTGGGGTGTGCTGAGCATGGTGTCCTCAGCACCTTCCCTCCCCTTTCTGCTGAAGGGCTTAGGAAGGACTATCCTGTGAGAAGAGCCAATGTGCTGGACAAGCCCCAGCAGCCTTCCCAGCAGCAGGTGTGGCTCAGACTCCACCTTTGAGCAGGCATCAGCCTTGCATGTCCACATTCACTCCTGCTCCAGTAAAGTTTCTGCAGGTGCTGAATTCCCCACTTCCCTGCTGGACCTCTCCTCATTGCATCCCACCCACTGGTCTTGCTCAAGGCTGGCCTTTCAAAAGCACTCAAGTTGTCCTGCTTTGTGGCTGGAGAATGGAGACAAGGTGTCTTATCCAGATGGAGAAGTGACTCATCCTCCTGGGAAATACACAGTGGAACTGCCTAGTGCAGGCCCCCTACGCCCTTCTTGTCCATCTTTGTGATGAAATCACCAGGAAAGAGAGAAAGTTTAAACTCATGGGCCTGGTGGACATGTTCACTTGGAAATCTTCACCCTGCTTGTTTTTTTTTTAACTTGGTTAGGATCACAGCAGTGTCCTCTGCTGCTGGAAGAAACCTGGAATCAACTCCCTGACTTCGCTTGGTGTTTTTAAAGCTTTAAAAAAAGAGCTGGCGACTGTGGCCCCACACGGGCATGACAAGGAGCTTGCTTTGTAAGGTGTTGTTCAGCTGGGAAGAATATTCCAAGCACATCTTCCTCCATGCCAGGCCCAGCTGCTAAGAACCACCGCAGAGACATTTCCTCTCTTGGGGCCGTGGGGCTCAGGGAATCCCGGCAACGTGCGAGTAGTTCTGAACAACGTGCGCAGCCCTGAAGCGGCACCGCCGAGCTCATGAGGCTGATCCAGGCAGGGGGAACTGGGCAGAGCCCTGACATTTCGGTGACTGCTGAGGTTATTTGAGGGGAAAGCGCTGGGAGCCCGGCGCCCAGCAGCCAGCGCTGGCAGCGGCCTCTCCGCCAACCGCGTTGACTCCGCTGGCTCGGGACAATGGCAAATGGGCTGAAACACTGACAGTTTCCTCACAGACTCTTCCCAGAGTTACTAAAATTAACCTTTTTATTCCCCCCCACTGGAGAAATATAAAGCTTTTACTTCCCTTAACCTCTCTTTCCCACCCAGTGGGCAAAGAGTTTGTCAGTTCTACAGTTAAAATAATATATTAAGGATTTCCAATGGTGCAAGTCAAACTTCACATTTCCTAATGATTCTAGATGCCTTTTTTGTCCTCAGACATTTCAAGTTAAACCTCTATGAAACTGACCTTTTGGCTTGTCATCCTCTGTAAGGACCCCAGAGATGAAACACTTCTTTCAGTCTGTCACTACTGTCCGTAGACCGCTCCCCCCTTTTCCCCCTCCTCTATTTTATCAGCAAGAACCCATAATTGAGCCCCTTGACAATAGCAGGACTGTGCATTTCTTTGTCAACAACAATGGGCCGTCCAAGTTCATTACTGGAGATTGTTTAAAAATTGATTCATGGGCCAGTAGTAGTAGCTTATTATACAGCATAAGTGACAGTGTGATCTGGATGGAGGCCGAGTCATTCTTGACCAGTCATGTCCAATTAGAAAGAACATTGCACACATTCCTCTTGGAGCCACATTAATGAATTAGTCCTACCACAAACTGAGAGAAGCTTGCAGGACCCTAATACCTTTTGTTCCTAAGGATAATTCAGTAATTTATAAAGAGAACAGCGCGAAGCACATTAGCAAAAGAACAGTAATCGCGGGACTCAGACAGTCCTTACACTTGTCCTTCATTTTGGGTTTCTGGAGGGCTCCTCTGAGCTCTGTGTTTCCCTGTAGAGCTCTGATGGCCCTCCCAGGGCTGTGGTGGCAGTGCTGGTACTGACCAGGGCTCCACAGGCCTGTGTGTACCTGCCAGCATCTGGCATCCAGGCTCTGCTTCCCAGGATAACAGCCCAGGAATGCCATCATCCTGCAAAAGTCACATCCGAGGGCATTATTTTATCCTGGTGCTTCCTCTTTGCTCTGCAAATGGCACCAGAATAACTCCACTGAGTTGTGTCTGCCCCACACCTTGGGAAACAGGAGAAAAGAGCACTCAAGGCACAATTTTCGAGTTTAGAGGTCTGGAATTGGTGTTTAAGGTCTTAAATCACAAAGCCATGTCTGAGACGTGCCAAAATCAATTTAACTTGCACAGAGCAGCTCCCAGGGACTGGGAGGCTTCAGAGTATTTGGGACCTCAGACATGCAGTGCTGAGGACAGTCTGTGTGTGTAAAGTCCTTGCAAAGGCTCTCTTAGGGGGAAAGATGAGAAAAAGGCGAGTGTGTCCAGTTTACCAGGTGCTGAACAAGTCCATGAGAGGAAGCAAGGAATGCTGTCAGCTGACACCTGAAGGATGCTGAGGAATTTCTGGTGTAGGTACAAGCAAATGCAATTCATGGATTGAATTATTTCAGCAGAAAGTGCTTGTACTTTGGCACAGGAACTGCAGGGAGAGGGAATTGGGAATAACACAGATTCCCAACCAACCCAAGGTTAGCAATGCTCTCCATTACAAAGCTGACTCCCAAGAGGAATTCCCCTCCCCAGGAATGTTTACAAGTTAACTGTACAAAGCTCAGTGTAGTGTTACCTACTCAGGGGATATGATCACAAGCAGTTACTGCTGCCACTGTCGTGTAATATATAACAATTTTTGACGTGGAGCAAATTCTGCCTCTTGCTCAGGAAATGTCCTTCATTAAGGACCACAGAAACCCATTATTGGTTGGCCCACATGTCCTCAAGTAGCATTAGTGATAACAAATGTAAAAGCAGTACAGCAATGCCAGCTTCCTAATGACATAAAAATATTTGGACTTCTAAAATATACCTGTGCACATGAAAAATAAGTAACTCACAGGCAGCAATACCAAGCTACCACTATTTTAATTAAAAATTATCTTCAAGTGTGTGTTGTGGCTGTAAATGTTCATATACTGTCACTCAGCAGCCTGTGACATTTTAATGCTTACAACTTCAAAAGACCTGTGAATTTTTTTGTAGCTAGTGATCATTGAGCTCCACTCTTCCTGTCTATGCAAGGTTTTAAAAATAATGCAGGTTACCATATATGCTACATCATACCTGAATATGTCATGCAGCTGTAACTTGGTGTAATCAGAAATGTAGTGAATGTAGACATGTAAATGATGTATTATTCTTGCATCAAAAATCTGTTTATCTCAAAAATCAGAAGAAATTGCATTTTGTCTCTAATCTTAACACGGTCACAACTGAAAATGTGTATAGTTAAAATTCGGGGATGAGTTCTGCTACTAAAATGTGTTTCCACATCTGTTCTGAATGGAACCTCCATCATTGTAAGGATGGCTAAATAAACTTCTGCTTTTGAATGAGAAAAAATATTTTTTGGAAAACAGGGATTCCAGTCTGCATTCACTATTACAACGTTACCATCAGTAAAATAAGTCTGAAAATTGGAGTGTACAAACACATATATATTCATATTTGAGTACATAGCAAGTGCACACACATGCTGAAGGCTTGCTGAACTGCATTGATTTCATTCTTACTCACCAGTTTGATAAGACAAGGACTTAATGGAGAGCTTTGGCTCATCTTCAGATTCAGTAACTTTGGAGTTTCTATCATGATTTATGAATTTTGTCTTTTATATCCTGGTCTGGCGAACTGTGATACTCAGGTAATGATACTACTGCTCTTTTGTTTTCCTCTTCTGATTACAATTGTCAATCCAGGGGCATGAACTATTCCACCTTCTATTTAAAAATTATAGGGAAAAAAGTTGCAGAGATATTAGAAATCCATTTATCTAACCAACACCTCAGGTTACAGTATCATAACTGTTCTGCAAGGGACTTAAAAAACTCTATTTCCACACCTCAGGTCTGTTCCATGAATTGGGTTTCTGAATTTCTGAAGGTGTCCAGTACTGCAGACATCCCAGTGTGCTCAGCAAAGCCACCTCACTGCCTCCTGCCCTTGCTGCTGGAAACGTTTCCTGATGTTTAAAACAAATTCAGACACCATTTCTGTTCGTGCTGCTCCATGGTCATGGAGAACAGACCATTCCCTTCTTTTCCACCACAGTATTTTATATATTCAAAGGCCAACAGCCTTTGTCTCTTCCTCCTTATGCCAAGCAATCCCAGTTTGCCCTATCTTTCCTTGTAGGTTATGGTTGATATAGATTTTTTTAATTATCAGCTGCTCACTCCTCTGTGCTTGAACTTGGATGTGTAATTAGAGCTTCCACCAGCAGATAGGAAAGGCACATAGGTGAGTGAGTTTCTTCAAATTCCACCTCTTAGAGTTGAGATTTAATACTCTGTTGTTTGTAAAAGCTGCCAAAAGCAGCAGAGGATCTGAAGTGGAATCAGCTGAAAAGAGGGGAATAATCAGTTATTGAATAGAGTGTGGTGTCTGCAGGTCATTGATCATAATGGCTCTTCACCCACAGTTAATTGTTACCTGCATTTAGATTTTCCTTTGCCCTCCCTGTTCATTTTCACTGTGCTCTGGATGTAATTTTGTACTGAATCATTAACAATATTGTGAGGAACAGGATGGGCAGGGTAACCCAGCATAGGTCAAGTTGCATTTGAAATGGTGTCTACAGTGTTTAATAAAACCATAGGCAGAGTCCATTTACTGTCTCAGAGAACTTTTGAGGAGAGGAAGGTTTTGTTTCTCAAGGTGAGCCATTGGCTGCCTTTTGTGTGCATTGAATATACATGAGATCCTGTCTTGTACAGAAAAACCCTCCTCTCCTATGTGTAGGAGCTTTCATGCTGGAGATCATCACCATGGTTCACCCTTTGTCCCTTCCTTGTGCCCAGCACTGAACATGTCTTTCCATCTTTAGCAATCCAATATATTTTAATAATCAACAAATGATACAGAAGTATATTCCTGAGCTGGTCAGAAGCTCTGTGTCACAGCAGAAGCAGCAGCTGTAGGCAGTCATCTCCCAAAACCAAAATGCTGGTGGACCTTCAGACCTTTTCTGAGGGAATACTTAATTTTTGTCATCATATTGTAGAGGAACTTACCTGCTGGGCTGTGAGGGCTGGTGCAAAGGAAGGAAAGAGGCACAGCAGTGGCCACAGGGGCTGACCAAATTCAGAGTCCTCCTCTCAATTACTCTACAACCAAAGATCATCCTAACAGAGATCTTCTGGGATAAGCACAGAAGACAATCAATAGAGTAAGAAAGTATTAATATATTCATTTTCTTGATGGGGAGCTGGCTCATAGGCATGTAGGTATCTATTCCAAAGCCACAACTTAACTTAATTTTCTGCTTATTAGCCCAGTGCTCTGCCCACAAAATTGCTCTCTGTGTGAAAGTTCCCATAATGGTGAACCATCAGAAAAAGAGAGTCAAACCCTCATTTGCCTGATAAAAAGCAGTGTCTGCAGGTTGGGAAGGCAGCTGTGGGGCTTGGAGAGCTTTTGCAGTAAAAGATGTCAAAGAGTCTGGTCACTCAGTGACACTCACATTGTTCATCAACCCCCCACCTTTCCTGTGGCCATCCCTCTCAGTGCCAGCTTCACTGACAGCTGTCATCTTGCAGGATCACTCCCATAAAAAGGCTAAGGGATAATGTGACAGGGATGGTGCTCAGTCTGAATGGAGAAGTCCATACTGATGGCAAGACAAATATCCTGCACATCTAAATGTGAAAATAGATGTCAAAAATCCCATTCTCCACCATGATGGATTCTGTGGTTCACCTAAAAAAAAGTCAGATGTTTCAAGCTGTTCAAAAGTGACACCATCACAGGCACTTGAGTTAATTTTACAGGGCCAGCTGTGAAAGGTGACCATGGGCTTCCCCCTGGAAGTGAATGACAGTGCTGGACTTGTGTGAAGATCACCACACTACTGCAAAACATTGGCTGTGTGCTCACATTGACTGGGCACGTTTCAGAGTCTCTTCCCTAGTTTTTTATGTTCTGCATACTGAATTATCACTTGGAAGATGATGAGTATGAACAAAAAATATACTTAAGTTACCTAGTCTATTTTTTGCACACTTTAAAATTAAAATTACAGGAAACCATGCAAAAGCAATTACCTTTTAATGCATGACTCCCATCTTGCTGTCTGATCAAGAATCTGCTGAAGGCACCCTGCTCCATCTACACAGCACAAGGCTTTTGCTGGGCATGGGCTACATCCCATCCTGGGATGGACAGCCAAACGACAGCATGCTTGAAAAAGGAGGGGAAGGAAACTGAAGTGATCTGGATCTAGGGAATTCTGAGCACCCTAATTTCTGTGTGAGTAGACTCCCATATTTAATCTACAGAGGATTTTCCCTCCAACAACAGCCAAACACACAGAGGGGGACAGACACCTGAATAAGAAGAAACTTAGATGGCTACACATGTTCTGAAACACCTTAGGGCTCCACAACTGTCTGATGTGGCAGAGGATGGTGATTGCCATGGATGTGGAATCCAGCTCAGCTGCATTTGCACTGGTGTCATGGACATGGCCCATACTGCATGGGAGGCACAGTGACTCTCCCACCTGGCAGTGAACACTCCTCCCTAACTGCACCTACATCATCTGCCAGCTCTCCCAAACACATTGTGTGAAGGAAATGTTTTAAAGAGTGGGAATTACAGTGCAATTCCCTGGGCAGGAAGGGAGCAGTGCAGAGCTGGAGGCAGGAGGCTCTTTATCCAGACAGGTGAATCCAGGAGAGCTGTTCCCAGCCTCGGAGCAGAGGGTGAATCTCAGGCAAGATCAGGAGCAATGTTATCTAAAGTACCTTGCTGCCAACGCCTCCTTTTCCTCTCTGCTCTGAGAATTCCCTCTATACCCTCTGTGCTGGGCACTGTGAGCACTTACACACTCTCCATGCTGTATTTCCCCTGAGCTGATTGAGGCTTTGCCAACAGGGATTTTGCTCCCTTTTGGCGAGTTTTCTGTTGGCTTTACAGCGAGGGTGTCACTTCTTTTCTTTAGCTGGGCGTGTTACATTTGATTGCGTTAAGGTGTATCTGATGGCACTGACACAGAGCAAGATTCAAAGTCTTGCAACATGTTCCGGCACAGACAGCATTATGAATTTACACACAGCACTGTTTAGATCTCATATCGAATATCCTCTGGCATCAGATCTGAAATTAATTCTATATGGCAACCAAAGAAACGCTCTATCTGTCTGAATAACAAAAAAATGAAGAGAGAGAGAGCTTGGCTGTATCACCAGCTCCAATCTGGACAAACGGCAAACGTCCCAGCAGACAGGCAGCCCCACTGCTGCAAGCCCTGTGCTCTTCCCACAGCCCCCTCCCTCTCCACACAGCTTCTTCTCCTCTCTCCTGCCTGGGATCCTTTTCTGCCACAAAGGACTTTCCAGTCATCCTGACACTGGAGTGTCTCTCCAGTGTCCACCATGATGAGCAATGGTCTTGTCCATCACCTTCCACTGGTTTGGATGGTGATGAGATGGTGCTGGGATGGTGCTGGGATGGTGATGGGATGGTGCTGGGATGGTGCTGGGATGGTGCTGGGACGGTGCTGGGACGGTGCTGGAATGGTGATGGGATGGTGCTGGGATGGTGATGGGATGGTGCTGGGATGTCTCTGCCCACCCTTTACTCAACAGGGCTGCAGTGAGAGTATTAGCTTAGGCACAGGCAGCAAATTTGGTAAATCCAAAATCCTCTGTATGTCCACAGTGAAATTATATCTTCCCCCATTAAAAACTTTCCATCTTTGGAAGGAGGCCAGGATTATACTTCACTGAGCTGCTGTGTGCCTGTATGGACATTTTACATAACACCATTAGCCCCCAGAGCCCCCATAGCTCACTCCAGCCCTTCCCAATGGGATTCTCTGGTGTGGAAGGCGACGTGTAGATGTAAACCATCATTGTGGGCCTGTCTGTAATGACACAATGGAGCATTAAAACTGTGTGTTATAGTCTCTGAGCAGGGTTTCAGACAGCGTGTTAAAGGAGCTGGGTCATTGCTTTGATAGCTCTGACTGTGAATTGCTCAGCTCTGCTCAAGCATGCGACCCCTCCGTGAGCCACTCTGTGCTTGACAGTGCCACAAGCCACCGGTCCCACACCACAGCTCCTCCAGCTACACCTCTCACCAGAGTGCTCCATGTGGCTGCCTTTCCCGTGGAGGAGGCCCAGCTGCCTGGTGTTTGCTGAGACCTTGTGTCCCTCTGATCCTCCTGTGAGGCTCCCAGCTCTCTGGGACGGCTGCTGATGTCCCTTCCATCCCACCAAACCCTGCAACCTTGGGACTAACCAAAGCCAGCTGGGCATTCGGGTGTTTTTGGCATCCAGCTCCAGCTGTGTGGGGATCATTTCTCCCTCCACCCTCGCAGAGGGTTGTGCAGAGGCCAGAAGGGGAGATGAATGCACAGCCAGAGCTTTCTGGCAGCCACTTTTAGTGCAGATTAACTCAGTGCTTACCCCCTCGCCAGGTGCGAGCGCCTTGGGCACCCATGCTGCCCAAAGAGGCTTCCCCTTTTCCTGGGGCTGTGTTTGGAGATGCTCTCCACATCCTCGTGGCCCTGCTGAGGGAGGAATTACAGCCATGGGTCAGGCTCTGCCAGCACCTCGACCAAGCCTGTCCAGGCACTGGTGAGGGCAGTGCTGTGTGTCAGAGAGCTGGATAAACCAGAAAGTTTGGAGAACACCAAGAGGAGGTAAAAGAAAGCCCTGTTAAATCATTGCTTTTCAAAGAACCTACCCTGGAGCTAGCTAACTGATCCTGTCAGATCTTTCCTAAGTCAGATAAGAAAAATAATCTGGCAGTAGTCATCAAAGGCAGAATGATGCATTAAAAAGTCCATTGTGAGGAGACCCTGGAATCAAAGGCAGAGGGTTTGCAGGCAAGACTGGTGGGACCCACAAGCACCAACCCCATGGAAATTTCCACTCCCTTCCTGGTTGTAGGAAGCAGGTTTGCCCCACTGCCTTTGACTGTGAGCTGCTTTTCCCATTGACAGCAGACACCTCCTGACTTCCCTGTCTCATTTCCTGGGAAACAGGGATAAAGAAAGCAAAGGCAATTAGGGCAATAGTCAATCCTTTGCTATTATTTCAGCTTAGTGGGAAACAGGGGAAGGCTACATAAAGGTAAAGACAAGGGTCTTGATTTATCCTGATAATCCTTTCCCAAACTCCTGCTCTTGGTCCTGCTGGAGACAGAGGGGTGATCTGAGCCAGACTGGCTGCTCTATGTTCTGACCTTTCATGACAATAGAAAAATAACCAACAGCTACGTGGTGCTTTAAACCACCAACTTGCCCTCACACTCCCTTCTGAGGGAGATAAATGGGATATCACTACCTTTATTTAAGGTCTGTGAAAATGGGATAAAAACGTTCTCAGTAATGCTTTATGCCTTGAAGCTGTGTGGTTCTCACCTGTGCACGTGTCTCAGCAGTGCCTGAGTCAGAACTGGCCAAGGAAGACTGAGGGCCTCTCACTGAAGGCCTGAAGATGAGGTGAAATCAAACCAGGACAGAGCAGCAGAAAAGGGAGCTGTGCAAGCACAAGGCGTTGCCAGAGGATCCACCTCGTGTCTTGCCAGAATGCCCAAAAGCCAGAGATCTTGTCTCATGTTGCCATGTGTCACACACTACACATAAATCAGTTTGGTTTTGGCTGCCTGCTACTCCTCCTATGATCTCTGGTGTATCTTTCCATGTATAATTATGAGTTAAGCCCTTGGAGGAGAGGGAAAGTCATTCAATGTCCTGCTGGCACTTCCTTTGAGAAGAAACTGCATCTGCCACTGGAGGTGCTGGAGAAGGACATGGAAAAAGGAGAAACACAAAGAAGCAGAGAAGCTACATCTCCAGGTTAAAATCCAAAGGTAAGCAAGCAGCTTTTGATTCCATTCACTATCTGTTTGGCACTCAGCTCTAATGAAGGAAAAACAAACAAAACAAACCACACGTCATAAAAAAACACCACCAGTGAGGGAGGAGAGAGGTTACAGATAATTGTCCATCCTCTCCTTCCCTCTGACAAGGTGTTATCTTGGCTGCCAAACAATCCAAGATGACAATAACACTTCATTCCTGCTTTGCTGTGTCCTGATGTGTCAGAATGTCAGAGATTCCCATTCCCAGCTTAAGGATAGAGTTTGTGGACATCACCTGTGAAGTGATACTGGACCTTCTGGGCCAGGCTGTGAGGGGTCCCTGCTGTCCCACAAGGGTGTGATGTGAACATTGGGATGAATAATTCAGGGCACATATGGCAAAGCCATGAAAAGATTTATTAGGGGACCCTGCAGAATTCAGCTGGAGTTCCATACACACTGGAGCTCCTGTACCTGTGCTATTACAGGGTTTGAGTCCTCACTTCAGTTCCATACTGAAGGGAAAAAGGCTGAGGAAGGGCAGCTCGTGGTGCTGATGTCCTAGATGTCACCGTGGGTAAACATTAAGGGCAGTGCCTGGGGAGCTCTCCTGCTCCTGGACTGGCTGCCAGGTGTTCCAGTGGTTTTCCAAGGGAAAGGAAGAGGAACAGCCAAATCAGTTGTGGATAGATAGTCAGGACTCACCTCGCCTAATTGCAGATGTCTGTATGGAAGATGTCTGCTCCTGAGCTGCCAAGTAGGGCTTGTTTCATCAGTCAGATGCAGATGTTGAGTTAGGGAGGCTCTGAGAAATCCAGTTTCTCTCCCCTGATGAGAAGAGGAGCCTGGGGCTGGCTCAGATGGAGCAAGGGACAGGGCAGACACCTGCCTGTGGTCAGATCAGCCTCACCTCTGTGGCCCCTGAGCACGCTGCACCTCAGTAGGTGCTCCAAGGGTACAGAAATAATTTCCAGGAAAAAAAATGAGTCTCCAGGTGTAGCAGGGACTGCTCAAGAAGCCTCACTGGCAGTGTTGCACTGCTGTCCACACCAGCCCACACAGCACCAGCACAACTTCACAGTGCCTGGAGCTGGCAAAGTCCCACCTGCAGGAGAGACTGGAGGGACAGAAGCTGCACAGGCTGCCAAGGGCTGCTGGCATTAGCAGCTGCTTTCAGCCAGAGGAGGGGATTGCTTTTAAATGCCACATCCTGGAAACAGAAACTTTTCTTCATGTTCACATTTTTCCACAAATATTTAAGTCCCTTTGAAAACTGGTTTGGTCTTATCTCACCATTTTCTCACCACAAAATTGTTGTGAGTAGTTATTAGTTTAAAAGGCATTTTAATTTTTTTTTTTCCTAAGGGGAAAAAAATTCAAAATCAAATATTTTGGCTTGAAGTACCATTTAGTGCATTAAAACACTAAGTTTTTTGAAAATATATTAAAAATATGTCCACATATTGACACTTTCAATTTATGAACATTCTGCAGGATGTAATTTCCAGGAAAATTATGATATTTTGGCTTTTCATTCAAATTTTAGGAATAAATAATTGAAATGAGAGAATATCCTGCAAGTGAGAAATTCTAGTTTCTAAAGAGGTGTATTCATGATTGAACCAACTGTTGTGCAGAAAGCCATAGTCTGATTTGTGTAATGACCCTCACAAATACTATTGAGAGGTCTAGTGTATTTCTACATAATTATAATCAGATAGTGACAATTCTCCATCATTTATAACATCATTCATTACGCTCTCAAAAGAGTTTATTGCATTTTTTAAACCAAAGTGCTCTCACCCTCTACTCCTTTTAAATATTTGAAGCTATTTTAAACTCCTGAGGGAAGGGATTTAAAGTATCAAAAGAAAAGAAAAGAATTATTTTAACATAAAACAATTATTCCAACAACCGCTGTTCATATTAATCAAGAGCAGTTTCTTAGCTGAGTTTTTGTTTACCAAACTCACTTTTCCTTGCTCCATGCTAATTATGAGGATTGCAAGATTATGCATTTGGAGGTTTTGTTTGATTGTTTGTTTCCAAACAAGGTTAAAGTATCTTTGAGAACTCTTGATAATGAAAAATTACCTCCTCACCTTCTTACCCGAGTCACTGACACCTCTTTGCAACATTCTTTGCTTTCTTACTCATTTCCACTTACCATGGCCCAGAGATAAGACTAGAGCCCAACCAAAGAGCATTTAGCCAATGCTTTTTATAGCATTTCATCTTTAAAGACTCCAAAACCCAGCCTGAAGATATTAAAATATGAGAGTTTTAGAGGTTTATTGTGTAATTACTTTTGCTCTGTACTCAGGGTAGAGTTATTCCAACATTATTTTACATGAGCATACGTGGGAAAATCATGCTGGAAGTGTCTTAATACCTACTAGAGGAATATTTTCTTTACCATCATGCAATGAGTCAGGGAAAACTTCAAACTTGATAAGAGTCAGGTGGAGATTTTTCTTAATCTGGTTTTATATTATGTGATGCTTAGCAGGGCATTTCTAGATCTCCCCTCAGGAGCATTAATTAGAACAAATGCAATTAGTCTATGGCATCCTTATTAAGGCAGAACTCTTACATTAATCAGTAGAAGTTTTGCTGAATTAAAGGATTGTCCCAGGTCTTGCCATAAGACAATCCTGAGTTGGCACAGGAGCCAGAAAGGATTTAGAGGACAGAGCCAGGAAAATCTGCTGAGCTGCAGGAGGCATGAGCAGAAACTTGAAGTTTTAGTAACATCTTTATCCTGGGGTGGATCTTGTGTGCAATAGTTGGCTTCAGGGGGCTTCAAGGGAGTTTGTCAGAGAGCTCATCTGCTCATGGAGGGCTCAGCTGTGCCAGACAAGAGGATGAGCTGAAAATTCCCCCACAGGTGGAACTGTGACCTTCTGTGAGCTCCAAAGAGAAGGATTTTTGGCCAGGTATCAGGGCTCTGTGTGCAGAAGCTGAACTTTGAGCTCTTTCCTGCACAGTTCCTGGGGTGCTGCAGGAAAATGCCAGGTGAATGCTCCCAGTGTGCCTTTTGAGCTGGCACTGTGACCTGGCCAGGGCTGTCAGGGAGGTCACACTCGCTGTGAATCTGTTTTCCTTTGCACTGCCACCCAAATCAGAGAAAGGAGAGCAGATGTTAAACATGCAGAGAGAGATGCTGGCACTGCTCTGTCCCATCTTCCCCTGCAGAGCAGCAGATGCAAGGCTGTCCTGAGACTCATGAATCTCCCTGTCACAGCAGCACTTGGGTTGGTGGGGATCACAGGACAGCTCTGGTCCAGCCTCCTGCTCCAGCCAGGCTCAGTGCTGAATTCAGACCATCCTATCCTGCTGTAACCAGCAGGGCTGCAAGACAATGGGGTAAATACCCTGCAGTTGGGATGCAGTTCAGCTTTCCCCAGAGCACACCTCTCTCTCTTCCTGCCCTCCAGGCAGATACATTTTTATTAAGGAGGTGGCCTGACTCCAGCAGTGTGATGCCTGTGATAGGCACTTGCCCTGAGGGTGTCAGGATTGCTCTGAACAAAACTTTTGTGACTGAGGACTGGGCTTGCACTGCTTTCCTACTCTTCCAGCTCAGACAGCTCTCCTCTGCAACTTCCCTTGGAGCTCAGCAGAGAGCAGGAGGAAAATCATCTATCTGATGGTTCCATCCACCTTAGAAAAGCCAATGCATGCAAAAAGTTAGGTGAGAAAGGCTGGTTTTGCTCCTGGGTAATGTTCTTGGGATCCACTTGAGGGAATGAGAAAAGCAACTTTGTGCATGTGTGTAAATCCTACAGTGGAGGATCCCATTCCCCAAAAGGGTTAATGCAACCTCTCTCTTCCCCCCGTAGCTTCACGGTCCTAACAACTTTCATTGTGAAATGGGTGCAGGTGTGGGCTATGCTTTGTTGATCACAATCCCTTTTGCAGAGGAAGCTTTGAATATGTTTGACATAATCAGCTCACAGCCTTTGCCCGCACTCTTTCATAAACAGGCCATTTTCACATCCTTTTCATGGGATCCGACAAGCGGAAAAATAATTAATGTTACCTCAGCCTAACAGTGACCCAGCTTTGATTCAAAAAGACGGCATGTTGCATAAACTAACCATTTAATTGAGTGATAGAAAAAGCCCACATGTATCAATTCTGCCTCCACGTATTATGGTTACTGGGGCTTTGCGAGGATTGTGCTCCCTCGGTCATAAAGCAGAGCTTAAATTCGAGCCCATGAAGTGGTTTCAGAAGGACTGATTGAGCATGAGCTGGGGATTATCTGTGTTTATGGTGGCAGGACATGGGAGCAGGGGAAGATGTGGGTACCCAGCCACTGTGGCTCATGCTCAGGTTATGTCCAGGTTATGTCACATGTCCCTGTGGGAATTGACAGTGGCCAGATGTTATCCAGGCACAGGACACTTGGGATGCTGATGGCACTACAGTGCCACCTTCCCATGGCCTCAGAGCCACAGCTAACTGGGATATTCCACAGTTAGGACCACGCCTACAATGAATAGGACAGAGTCATCCTCGAGGTAACCCACCAAAAAGAAATGTCAAAGATGAATTTCAGTTAAATTGAGATAAAGTCTAGAGGTAGCAGTGACTCCTCTAGTAGTCTTGTGAAAGGCAGGTCCTGCTTGAATAACCTGATGTCCTGCTCTGACAAGGTGACACGCTATGAGGATGAGGGAAAGGCTGTGGATCTGGTCTACCTGGACTTCAGGAAAGCCTTTCCCACAGTGTCCTCCTGGAGAAACTGGCTGCTCATGGCTTGGGTGGGTTCACTGTCTGCTGGGTGAAAAACTGTCTGGATGGCCAGGCCCAGGGAGCAGTGGGGAATGGAGCCACATCCAGCTGGTGGAGAGTGACAAGTGGTGTTCTCCAGGAGAGCAGTTCTGGGCCCAGTCCTGTTTGATCTCTTTATTGATGATCTGGATGAGGGGAGGAAGGCACCCTCAGTCAGTTTGGAGATGACACCAAGCTGGGAGGGAGTGTTGATCTGCTGGAGGGCAGGAAGGCTCAGCAGAGGGCTCTGGACAGGATGGATGGATGGATGGATGGATGGATGGATGGATGGATGGATGGATGGATGGATGGATGGATGGATGGATGGATGGATGGATGGATG
>VZRX01018964.1:0-34598 GCA_013398075.1 Notiomystis cincta | reverse complement strand
GGGAGCTGCGGGAGGCGCCAGGGATTTGGCTGCCGGCAGCGCGGGGGCAGCATCCCTGAGCCGGACCCACCCCCCGTGCCGTGCCCGTCCCCCCCTCCCCGACCTGGGGGTCTCTCCTGGCTCTGCCCGGTCGCCCCCGCACCGGGCGCCCCCTCCCCGGAGCTGTCCGGGCTGTCCCGGCGCTTGGAGATGCCATCCCCGCTTTCCCACGGATGCGATCGCCCCCGATCCCTTCGGTCCCGACGCTGAGGTCGGGGGGGACGAGCATCGCTGCGGTTCCCCTGACGGGAACGCCAAGGGTGGAATTCGCTTAAACTCTGTTCTTGCAGCGTAGTTTTGCCGCCCGTCTCCGAACAGCCGGGGCTGAGATCGCAGTTCATTAGCTTTGGATAAGGAATTGCTTTACATAAGGAATTGTCCGAAATTAAGCAAACGCCACCGGCGTGTTCGCTCGTACCGCCGAACGAATCTCGGGGCGAGATTTAATGAATAAAAGTTATTTTCGCCTCAGTGCTCCGGGGCAGCCTGACGGAAAGCGCATCCTTTTGCAGAGGAAAAGCTCTCGCTGTTCGTAGCGATCCCGACACTCGGGATCTGTAACAGGGGGCAGCTCCGGCAAATCTTCTGGTCGGGGGCAGAGCACACGTGGAACAACAAAAATACGGTCAGCGCTGCGGGAGGATTTGGAGAGTCTTTGTCAGCCTTACCAGATACATGAGATGTACATTTCAGCCCCCGTTCTTAAGTGGGGTTGTTATTCAGTTTTCTGCTCGTAAAAATGCCCCAAAATGCCCTTTCCTGGTGTATACACGAGGCGCTCTCTACAAACTCCGGGTCTCTTGGTCTGACAACAAGATTTGGGGCAGAGAGGAGCGTTTGGGAAATATCTTTGCGTTTTATGTCTTCCATAAAATAGTTATAAAAGCACATGTAAACCAGTGAAGCTTTCCTGAGGTGACTCTAATCCCAAGTTTTCATCCCCTGTGTGATCTAAGCAGGGATATAATAGCCGAAGGATTTTCAACTTCGTATTTCGTTTTAAAACAAGTGAACAAACATTTTTTTGAGACAGAATAACTTAAAAGTGACTGGATTAAAAAATTAGGATTTGAGGTTTTCTCCTTTAGTCATAAGGAGAGGTGTTTGGGGGGTTTGTTTGGGTTTTTTTGTTTGTTTTGTTGGGTTTTCGTGTGTGTGTGTTTTTTCTTTTTCTGTTGTATTTTTATTTCCGTCACTGTTGCTGTTGCTGATTTAATTTTGCATCCCTTGGGGAAAGAGCTTCCCGTGTGTGTTTGGATACCCAGAAGAGCAGGAGAAAAGTTTATGTTACGTTTCACAAGGTGCCTTTTCTCTCCTCGGCTTCCTTGCCTTTAGAATTTCCAACAGCTCCTCATCTTTTTTAGAGCAGGGTAGGGCTGGAAAATGCCGGTTTGAAATCTGACGGGACAACAGGCATCCCAACGAAGCCGTTTGTGGGGAAATCACAGCTAGAAAGGACATTTAAAGGACAAGAAACAGGTAGATTTTTAAAAAGCAATTTCCCTCTGAGTCTGAAGAGCTAAGCCGAAAATATTATTCTCTAAAATTACAACAAATCTGTGTTTATCCGTTTGGCCAAAATCCCCTCGATCGTTGCAGGAGGGAGAGGAGAAGTCGGTGTTAGAGCCGTATCGCTCGAAATTGAGGTTTTTGCTCCTCAATTTGACGTTTCTGGGCAAAGGCAGAGCCATCTAGAGGAACAGCGCGGCTATGGCGAGTTGGGGAGTTTCCCTCACAGGCAGGGGCTGCTGCCTTCGAGCCTCCCGTAGCTGATTTCTCTGCCTCCAACAAAGGAAACGGGTTAGCAAATAATGCTGAATTAGCTCTAATAAAAATGCGTGTCCTCAGAAAACTCCAGCTTGCTTTACCAAATAGTAAGGAATGTGAAACAAAAATAGCTTTAGAGAGGTTATTACATAGCTGGGATGGCATGGATATGCAAACCAACACTTAATTTAAAGAGTGGAGAGAATAAAGCTTTGATGGTGTGACGGCTGTAAAAACATTTAATTTTCTTAATGCGTTTATCCTGCGAGTAGCGTGCAGTGTTGCCTCGAAACACCATCAGCTCTCAGTACAGACCTGTTGCTGTTCCCTTCTGCCAAGGCATGAGGAGAGCATGAAGAGATCCAGCACTCTGCCTCTCTGCTTTCTAAATGCTGCTTTTTTCCAGAGAGCTCTGGGAGATGTTTGCCTTGCAGAAACGCACCGGGGATCTGGCAAGAGATGACGAAACACAGAGCTGAAATCAGTTTCAAGGTAAGAGTCTGAGGCTGCTGTCCATCACTGGGAGCAGATCTGGGGTTGGGTTGTTGGTGCTGTGAGTGGGCAGTGAGGTGTGCTGGGCACAGGAGCCCCTGGCACCTCGAGTTGGGCTCAGCTCTATCCACAGCCAGCTGGGATTAAGTGCAAACCTCTCAGCCAGCTGCCTTGGGAAGTGTTTCAAGGCTGCAGCAGAGAGAGGTCCTCCCCATCCTTGCCTGGTGGTGTCCCCAGTGCTGGCTGAGGTGCTGTGCCTGTCCTGGTCCTTCATGCAGCAGCACTTTTCCCCCTGCAGGGAGACAGGGGCTGTGCCTCTGAGGCCCTGCTGCTCTCAGCGTGTAGGTACAGGCTTCTCTTTCCTGGTGTGGATCTCAGGTGTGTGCAGCTGAGCAAGGAAACCTGAAAATGCTTCAGAGCACCCAGCCCAGCAGTGGGACAGATACCTGCACCCACTGGGATCTCTCTGCAAGGATGCTGAGCTCTAGGCACAGGGTATGTGTTGGGGGAACAGAACATAACAGCCCATATTGGCTTTACCAGGAGGGTAGAGAAACCAGGATCCCTTCAATGGCTCCAGATTTCTGCAGTGAAGCAGGAACCACAGGTTTGGTTTGTTTTGGCTGCATTTGCAATCCAAGTCTCTCTTTTTCCCCAGGGCTGGCAAGGAGCAAGGTGGTAACTCCACAGTCCACATACAATCTGCTCATTAAAAATTATTTTCTATCTTTCTCCAGAGTGATCACTGACATTGGGAATGAGTTCTTCATCCTCAGAGGCAAGATGGAGAAATTATCTTTTCTCTTGAAGTACTCCAGTGTCTCCATCCTCAAGAACAATAAGGAATTAATTGACTAAGAGCAGCTCAAATTAAATTTAAGAGCTACTATCTCTCCCTTCATTAGACCCAAGTATATTTCTTCTTATTCTGGGTACTTTACACCTATTAATATGCTATAAGAATATATCTTGTTTTCACTCAGCCTCTGATTTGTCCTGCAAATGGCTAACAGAGACTTTCTGATGGTGTGCAATACATGTTTCACTGCTGTGAATTTGGGAAGGGTGTTCTGTGTACGTGTGCACAGGTTAAAGTAATTTTTATCCCTTGCCTAAGGAGAATGATGCATATTCCTCCCTCTCTCCATCTGGTCATCTACTGGACTGAAGTTCTGGCCATCTAATTTTGCCACCTTATGCTGAGATCAGAGGTTTTCTAACATTTTCTTGATTTTTCAGACTCTGTTTCCTGGGGAGGTGTCCTCATCCCACGATGTTCAGGCTACCAAACATTGGTTTGGTTTTGTTTTGAGTTCATGGTCTCTGTTAAACTCTGCAGGCTGCAGACTGAGGGTTAACATTTTGGAATATTTACATTGATATTTTCTCAGTGCCTTTCCGTGCTGCTGAGTGTCAGGGAGCCCCTGGACCCGGCCACAAAGCAGGGAATAAATCACAGTTCATCCCAAGCTGTGGTTGCTGCAGCACTTTAGGCTGCTGGGAGCAAACTCCACGGCTGAAAGGAGCAGTGTCTGCTCCGTGCCCACTTCTGGCTGCTTTTTGTGGCTGCTGTACTCACACAAGTGTTTCTGTGGCTGACTGGGGCACTAATCCGGTTTGAGAAGAACACCCTCTTCCCAATCCTTTTTTTCCCCCTTTTCTTATCCCCTCAGGTTAGTCTTAGCCTGGGCCTGCCTAGCCCCTTCCTGAGTGAGAGCTTGTTAGCGACTGATTAGGCGAAGTTTTGATAAAAGCTTCATTGTTTGCAACCTCTGTAAACGACCCGGAGCTGTGCTCCCAATAAAAGTGGGATTAAATAGACACCTTGGGAGTGAGACAGTTGCAAGTGGGAATTTCAGAGTTTTGAGGGACTGAGGGATGCAGCCAGGCTTCAGTAACTCTGCATATCAGAGGTGGTTTTACCAAAACTGGCAAAGAAGCCTGACTTTTGTGTTTTGGGGGGGAAAGGAACCTGCTGGGAGCCAGGAGGAAGTCACCTGTTTGTGGCTGGATTAAGCACACGCTCCAGGGGTTTGGAAACACATTTGCAGGAGTTCTCAGCATTCCTCCACCCTCTCCTCAGGCTGAAGATTCATAAAAAGTGTTTTAAAGTCCTCACTCTGATCCCATGAATTTAATCCTTCCTGGTTTTATTTTTGCAACAGTAAAAAAGTCCACCTGGCAATGACATGGGCCTGACTTGGTACTCTTGGGTTGTGTCTTTTCTGGGAGGAAATGTTCAGCAAGGGGCTTCTTCCCTCCTGCTTAAAGCCAGAAATTGACCTGGGCTGAAATAAAGCATCTCAGTGCTTTAAAGATGTTTTTATTATGTGTAATGGAATATTTGAAATGGAACTTGGTGCTCTGGGCTGGTCACTCTGTAGTGATCACTCCTGTAGGATAAGGGAAAGGCCAGAATCTTTTGGTCTTAATTCATCTGAATAAGCCACCTCTGCTCTGGAACAAGTAATAGAAACAGAAGAACATAAATTTATGGTCAGCTAAGGTAAAAATAATCGAAACTATTAGCAGATAAAGGCAGTGGCTGCCATCACCACCACCTCAAGGAAACAGAGGAGTATTAAATTAGTATTTTTTTTTCTATGTTTGTCTGGGGCAGAAAAAATCAGATAGTGTGTTAGTTTCAGGTGCTGGTGAAAGAGCTTTTTGGGCTCCATTAATAACTAGGGATTATGTTAAATAGCAACCACATAAATGAAATATTTTATTATCAGCCAGTCCTGGTAATTCACAGCCCAGTGTTTCTGACTCTCTGAGCCAGGGCCATCATGTGGGTCATTAACTCTGGCTTTTCATTTTGGGACACTGGGAGGATTTTAGAGCACTAAGAAAGCTGATATTGGCTCATTCTTTAAAAGCTTTGGGCAAATGATTAAGTGATGCTTGGGCTTTCAGCCCTTCCCTGTGAAAGGCAAGAAATGGGTGGGTGCATCTCTTAATTAATGATTAATTTCCTTCTTAAGGGAAGGCAGTGAAACTGATGCCAACGAGTGTGTGTAGATAGAAAATAGACCTTGTCAAATTAATTTGCTGTTGTTCTCCAGCAAGAAGGAGCAACTCTTGATGTAACTGATTTTGAAAGTATTTGATTAGTTCCATCTTGGAGATGGATTCTACAAACTGGTATAAGATCACCATGGTGCAAATTAAGTGGATCCAAGTGCTTAAACCAAGATCTCAAAGTGTCACTGTGAAAAATGAGTCCTTGAGTCTCCTCTCAGGGAAATTTTGTGGAAATTGGTTCATTATGCTGTTTCTGTTATTGATTTAGGGGGAAAAGAAAGAATCACTGTCTACCAAATGTGGAGGAGTCTAAAATTGAGGCGGTGGAGTGTTAAATAAGGAAGAGAACAGTTCACTGGCACAGAGCTGTCTCTGCCTGGGAATGGAGGGCAAATGGGCAGGGTGTCTTTTAGTATGGAAAAGAAAAAGGACTCATTTAGGAAAAAAAAGCTGATATTGAAGAGGTGATGGAGTCTGTATCAAAAATTAATAATTTTTTAAGGGTATTGTGGTTATTGAGAATGATCATCTGTTCCCTGTTGTGCTTTTGGGGTGAATGAGGCACAGGAATAAGAAATTATAATAACTCCATATTGATGCTGTATGAATTGTGATGGCATCTATAAAATCATGAGTAGTAGGGTAAAATAACAGGGATGAAGTTGTTTATTATCCAGTTAAATACAATATAAATACCCTGTGGGATTTAAACTAAAACTGGGACCATGTTTGTGAGCAGATACCACCACACAATGTTCAGCTATGCCTTGAAGCTTCTCAAGGAACTCTCTTTAATTACTTACAGGAAAGGAATATTATGGGTGACTTGTTTGTAGTCTATAAAGAGCTGGAGCGTGAGGATAAAGCACAAAGTCAGAACAGGAATCAGGGCCAGAAGCAGGACAGAGAGAAGGGGCTCAGATCAGCTGCTCACACAAAGATAGCTGACCACAGTGATGCTATAAAGGCTACTATAAAGAAATATTTTGAACATTTCTTCTGGGCCACATAGATGCTGTCTGGTGTCTCCAACTTGGTCAGAGTCTGATTGAAGTCCAGCAAAAGGAGTGCTGCTAATGGAAGCTTTGGCCAGCAGAAACAGGAATCTGAAATCAGTTTGGGTAAAATCTCACTGCTAATGGGCCAGTTAAAGATGTACCAGCATGGTCCTGTGTGCTTTTGAAAATCAGGTGGACAGACAAGGAGGTGAAAAACCCCTTGAAAACACATGGGAAAACCTCATTTTAAGGCAGTGATGCAAAACACAAGAGAGGCATCAGCAGGAATCACACTCAAAAAGAAAACCCCTGTAAACTCAAGATTTGTCACCTTACAGAAATCAGCCTTTCTGTTCAGGGCTGTGGCCCAGCTTCCCTGACACTCACAGCTCTGTGGACTCCTACCACTGATGCTGAGGAAGAACTTCCTTGATTTCTTTGAAGAATTTTAGGTGATTTTGGTACCAGTCAAGGTGTGTCCAAGCCTTACCTTGGGAGTGAAGCACTTCTGTGCCCAGTGACTGACATTTGTGACTGACTGGCACAAAAACTGGCAAAGGCAATACCAGGACAAGTGCCTGCAAGCCCTCATGAGGCTCTACAGACTCTACATGAGCAAAAAGAGGTGCAAGTGCAAAAACTAAACAGTCAACAGAGCTGAAAAGCTCTGATTGGCATTTAGGAAGACCAAAATTAGCAAGGAGAGGAAGAGCAAGACCTGGGTTTCCCCTGGGGTCTTCTTCAACCATAGTCTCATCACCTGTCTCAACATTTATTTAACACTGCTTGGTGAGAAAGAAAGCAGGCAGCCACTGAGCCTGAGTGTTGGAAGACATTCTCCACCTGGCCAGTGCTCAGCAGGATGTGTTGGTGAAAAGAACAGGCACATGCAGAGCAAAAGTGAAAATATCAAGGGTAGTCAAGGAGAATTGGTGTAAGAACAAGGCAGCATTAAAACATTCCTGTGAAAGTCCAAGTCAGGATGGATTTTTATCTTGGACTTTAGGGAAGTAGAACTAGTGTATCCTCCAGAGCTTTAGTGTTGGAGAGATCTCCCTGCTTTCAGGAAAGGACAGGCTGAAGAGATGGGGGAAACATTACCAGAATTTTTAAAGATAACCCTTCAAGAGATTAAGAGATTCTCAGTGTTTGGGAGATTATAATGCTTCAGAAGCAGGTTGAAAAGAAGATCTTGCTAGCAAAGATGCAGAGAAGGTTGAGAGAACTGGAATTGTTCATCCTGGAGAAAAGAAGACCTTAAAGTGACCTTATTGCAGCCTTTCAGTACCTGAAGGGAGCCTACAAGAAAGCTGGAGAGGGACTTTTTACAAGGGCATGTCATGGCAGGACGTGGGGGAATGGCTTTAAACTGACAGAGGGCAGGTTTGGATTGGATATTAGGAAGAAATCCTTTGCTATGTGGGTGGTGAGGCACTGGCACAGGTTGGCTGCAGAACCTGCCTCATCCCTGGAAATGTTCAAGGCCAGGTTGGATGGGGCTGTGAGCAGCCTGGTCTAGTAGAAAGTGTCCCTGCCCATGCTAGGAGGGTTGAAGCTGGATGAGCTTTAAGGCTTTTTCCAACCCCAACTATTTTATAATCCTATGAAAGGTCAGGAGAATCCTGAGGGGCTGAGAATGTATCAATAGGCTGTGGCACAGGTCACTGGCCCAACCAGGCACCTGTGTGCTATCAGGAAAGAAAAGATCCCTTAAACAAGGAAGAGTGTTCCTAGAAGGTGAGTTCCCACAGGGGACCTTCCAAATTTTGTGTGTTTCCTGACAGCCAAGAGAATTCCTCACCGTGTTCCTTGCTGGAGGATTCAGAAGGATTCATTTCCACAAAGCAAGAGGGACAGGACAGCAACACCAGTGCAAGAGGCTGGTCCCTGGGAAGTTCAGAGATATCAAGAAGCACTTCAGCTCTTCAGTTGCACAATTTCAAAAAGTCATCTGACCTGGAATGTTGCAACAGGTGTGTGGAGTGTCCTAGGGCTATATGATATGTGTAAGAAGCTGCTGAAAAACATTATGAAGAGGTGAGGTCAGCAGTCCTGGTCAAGAACAAGCTGAACAACTGGTTCAACACAATGACTGGTAGCAGACAGGGTGACTTGATAATTCACAGCAACTTCTGGAGCTGCCTGTAGAAAGTGAAGGATGGAGTTGGAGTCACCAAAGACTTTGGGCAAAGACGGAAGATCAAAAACCTGAAGATGATCACATCTCCAGTGGTGGTGCCCGTTCATCAGATGTGCAGAGTCAGGTTGCTGTGTCCCATGATGAATGATGCAGAGCAGACATTGGCATGAGCCAGGCAGAGACCAGGAGGAAAGGGAGGAAGGACGAGAACTACACAGACAGGCAGCAGCAGGGTGGACAAGATGGACAGCCCCATTTCTCTGAGGCATTTTACCACACAGGTCAGCACAGATCCCACAGAGATCTGAAGGAGGATGCACCTGGCACATGTGGGCATAGATCCACTGAAATAGCCATGAAAAGACACAAATGATGGAAGCAAAAAACCAGGCTACGCAGCTGGTCCCTGTCCTTGCTTTGTGTGCTTTGTGTGCAAAGAAATGAATGGTCAGGAAAGTGTTTGCACTGAAGTGTCTCTGATTGTGCCAGGACTGGCACACACAGGAGGAGGTGTGCAAAAAGTCATCTCTGTGAGGAAGCCCTAACTGCTGCATGGGTGGATAAATCTCTTTGAAAATACCTTTATTCTGGTAAAGGGAAGAGGATTAAGATTCAGGTGTTAACAGAAATGAGTTTATTGCTTTTCGCTTGGATTTTTTGTTGTTGGTTTACAATTTTCTCAACAGAGTTGTGGACCCTTACATCCTTCATTTGCACCTGCCTCTGTAAGCAGCTACTTCTTAATATTCCCCCTCAGACCCCTTGGGTCCACAGTCTGTGGATGGAAGAGGTGGAGGACATTAAAAAAAGAAACCTGTATGTGCTGCACACAGAGGAGCACTCGAGAATGACTTGTAACTGCCCTTCATGGTCATTAGTCATTAGTGGGACAAAAAATAAAGGGCAAACCTCTCTGAAAATGGAGATGGCAAAGACAAGGGAACTGGGAAGGAAAAGGGACAAAGAGCAGATTTTTGCATGCAGCAGTTCCAGTTCATCCATGAGCAATGAAACCACTCTGAGTTTCCAAACGTGGCCAGGTCACTCTAAAGGCCACGCAGAGAGAGCCCTGACAGACAGCAACCAGCACCAAGTGTGCAGAATAGCAAAACCCAACTCAAATTTCCACACTCTCCTCTTGACAAGGAGAGTAATCTGACTCTTTACAAGCCAGGAGATTCCTGCAGAGCTGTGAATTCACATTGCAGAGTCCCAAAGTTTTGGATGGGATCCCTTAGGAAAAAAAAATAATGTTCAGGATGGAGAGAACCAGATGATTTAATCTGGGTTGTAGGAAGGGTGAGTGAGATAGAGGTGATTGAGCAGCATCAAAGGGTGACAATCAATTTGAATTTCCCCAGAAGTGATGTTGATGCCTGTGTTGCTTCTCCCCGTGCTTTTTCTTTAATTAAATACCGAATGTTCCATTAGTAGTTGGAATAACATGCTGTTCTTGGGGAAAAGAAAACCCAAGTAATCCCTTTATCTGCTAAAATAGATGATTTCTAGTAGATTAAACAATGGCCTTTCAGCTACCAGAGCATAGTTCAGGCCATAATTGAAGTCCTCTCCTTGGCCTCTCCTGGGTCCCTCGCAGCCAGCAGCCCGTGGAGCCCCATCATCAGAGATAACCTCAGTGACTCTTGTCTGCAGTGAGTGTTTCTCCAGATGAGGAGATTAGTGGGAGATAAAGCATATTACCTGAAAATAATAAGTGATTACGGTCCCGGACTGTCTCTCCACATTCATTTCATGCTGGTTAACCCTTGCAAAACTGGCTGCTGCCTGGGTTCAGGCCTTTAAAGAGGAAGGAGGGTAAAGGAAGGTTTCCAGTGCCTGAGTGGAAAAGGAGAAATTTCGCCCTTTGTTGTCTGTTTCATTGTCTGTGTGGGGATTTCTGGGAATGGCAGGAGGCCTGGCTGTGGCCCACAGCCCGTGGAGGAGCTGGAGCTGTGCCTCGTGAGGTTCTTGTGGGATGCCATCACCTCCTCCTCCCCGTGCTGGTCAGCTGGAAGCTGTGAGGATTTAAAAGTCCCTTGCAAGTCATCTTCCACTTACCTGACAGCAGCACAGGAGAGCACTGGATGCCCAGAACATACTCAGTGGCTGTGTTTCCACTGCTGCCTTGAGCAGGACCATGCCATGGGCCCAGCCACTGACCTGCTGTCCAGCTATTAGCATGGACCAAGCATGCTCTGGGGTTTACAGTACTCTCCCACCCCCAGGCATGGCTCAGGGGCTATAAACTTCTCCAGTGGGCAGTTTCCATGGGACCAGTCTGTTCCTGGGAGTGCTGGCTGGGCTGTGTGGATGTGAGCTCCGAACACAGAACAGTCCCTGGCATTTTTTCCAGCAAGGATGTAGCTACTCTGACTTGACAACACAAAACCATTTATAACTTCTGTATTCATTCATCAGCAAGAGATCTAGAGAAATACAAAAGCCTTGCAAGGTTTTTATAGCACATTTTCAACGTGTCTAGAAGGAAAAAAAAAAAAATCATATAGTGGTTTTGTAGCAATTCAGGTTGGTTGCCTAGGGAGGATGGAGAGAAGAAATGTAAAAGAAAAGAATTGAAGAAATTCCCTGAAATCTGCTTGTGGGGCTGTGTGTTGTAACCACTGCTGGGAGTGAGCTCCTGTGCCACAGAGAATGTGTGTCCTGGTGGGAAGACAATTTCCTTGGGCTCCCTGCAAAAATTACAGATGAAGTCCTGGCCCCGTTCAAGTCACTGGGAGTTTTGTGAGCGACTTCTTTAGCACCACGGCCATTTCATCCCTGAAAGGCTCCTTCCCAGCTCCTGTGCCATTACAGCATCCTCTGTCTGTCATCAGGCTGGTCTCCCTGAGTGAGGGGCGAGCAGGTTCATCCTTCTTCCTCTAAATGCTTCATCAGCCGCTCCCTTGAAAACTGTAAATAAAGGCCGCTGGGGATAGCTTTTCTGCTTGACCCCTCACCTGAAATGAAAATAAAGGTGACTGAATTTCATCCTGACGTGGAGCTCCTTCCCAGGCTGGCTCTTTCCCGTGGCTGTTGACAGTTACCTGCCAAGCCCCATGGTTACCTTTGATTTTGCCGTAATGACATCTCCGTGCTTAGGATGGCTCTGGGACTGTAATCCCCTCTGCAGCCTTAACCAATTTATGGGGTAACCTGAGACCTGGCTCTCTCTTCCCCGTGATTTTTCCACTTGTTAACACTCACTGAAGGCATCAACAAACTAAATGCAGAGGGTTTGTTTTGTTGCATGCCCAGGGTTGGTGAATATCTGCATGCATGGCTTCTGTGAATCTTGGCCTTTTGGAAGCAGCTGCATGTTCTTGCCACATGAAAATGGCACAGGGTTTTATTTCCTCAAAGTGTGCTGCTAAAACAAATGCTTTGTTAGCAAAACCCAGACAGTGCTCCAAGGAGCTGTTAAGAGCAGAAGTGAGGATTCAGCAAAGTGGGATTTATCCACAGTTTTGCCACAGATTTTCTGTGTGATCTGTAGCTTGCTTTGTCTCAAAGTGCTTTGTCTTTAAAATCCTTCCCATCAAAATCTTGATGTGTCTTGTGTTTAGACTGTAAGCTTTTCAGGGACAGGGCTTTTTTTATTTGCATAGCAGCTTTTATAATGAGTGCCTGATCTCTAGGGGACCTACCTGTGCATGTGCAATACAGCTTTAAAAGAGAAGGCTCAGCTTCACTGCAGTGAACATCCTGGTGTTAGGGGAGGACAGGAGTCCTGCTCCCTCACCTGTGTTATTTGGCTTTTCCAAAGGAAATCTCGGGGCAGATGGTTTACACAGCCACGGAAGTAGAAGGAGGATCCCAGGGAAAGCAAACACTTGAGACTTGAAGGTGGGATGGTTTTGGTGGCACACTTCTCCAGTGGCCATCTGATCCAGGAGGTGCCCGCTTCCTAAGCACAGATCAAAGGCAAAAGGTGACTTCTGAAATGACATGCAGCCACCTCTCACATTGCTTGGATTCTCTCCCTCTGCTTCTGTTTGATCTCGCTTTACTTTTCCTGTCACTGCAAGCAGGTGGTTGCTTTATTCTCCCCGACAAGTTTGGATCAGCTGAACAGCTCTAATGGCTGCAGTGAGAGACTCTCCCGGTGGCACAGCCAGCCTAAACCTTGGAGCAGTCAGTGGAAGGAAAGGCTCCTCTTCACCGCAGACAGGGTGGATGAGGTCTGGGCAAGCTCATTTGGAGTGATCATTGTCCTGCCAGATTTGCCTTTAAGAGGCAGATGTGGTTGAAATGTGAGGTGACACTCGGGGAAAGCCCAGGAGCTCCTCCAGGCCTGTGGGCATAGGGCTGGAGGGTTTTCATGATGTGCTAAAGATGCACATTTCCTCTCTGTGTGTTGTTAGCAAAGGCTTGTGCTTTTTATTCTGGGCTCTGTAGGGTGGCTCTGCTGACTGCTGGTGAAAATGTCCAGCAGAGACCATGAAATCTGTGGTGAATGTGATCACAAGTGACAGGAATAAGTCGAGCCAATGTCATATTGTAACCAGAGTTACCTTAGATCAAGAGACTCCCCGAGACTTGGGTCACTTGTGTGCACTGAATTTTGTCTGTTTTTCCTATTTCTCTGTAACACTGCTCTGCTTTACTCATGTGAGCCTGTCTCTAATTTTAACCTGCTTCTTCCAAGGAGAAGGAGAAGCAGAATTTACCTAACAGGCAAGCTCTTAACAAAGCCTGGGATACCTGATACACATAATGGTCCCAGAGGCATGTTTACTTTGGACTGAGTGAGTGAGTGAAAACCATTTTGGAAGGACTTTTTCACCTCCAGCAACTTAACCTAACGAGGAGAAAAGTGATGTGGTTAAAGGGCTGTTTAAACAACGGCATTAGGGAGCAGATTTAGGCTCTCCAACAATACCTATATGTATTTGCCTTCCACAGGTGCATAAATATGCCATGATTTATATCACAGGACACATCACACAGGCAGTGATGAGATTTCAGCCATCCTCTGCTGATGGATGATTTTTGGGGGATAATCAGGGACAAACAATTGATTGTTTTAGCAGGTTACAGCAGAATTGCCCAAAGATTTGGAACACCACGACTGAGTTCACCAGCTGCCCTTGTCTTCTGCACAGAGGAGTGTCTGTGTAACAAGAGGCTTGGCTTGGAGGGCCCAGTCCTGGGAGTGTTTTGGGTGGCTGGAAGAGAACTACAGGAGCCTCAGATTTAGGCTGAAGGATGCTGCTTGTTTGTGCTCACAAGATGTCATAAATGCCCCCACCAATTTATCAAGAAAGTGGGAGAGAAGGATGGAATAAATAACTCCATGGGAACTGTGCCCATGCTGGACTGCTGCACTGCCACAAAAGTTGATGTTTTTAGGCCCAAATGGGTGGCTGACCTCCTGCTGACAGAATGGGCTGTCAACACTCGTCCCTTGAAGAAGAGTCCCCTCTTTGCACTCTGTCTCCTGGTGGTGATGACCTGAATGGAGATCCCCAGATTACACCCTGCCTCTTCCACACACTGGGGGTCCTGCTTACCCATCCCCTCCCTCTTTCAACATCCCCACGGGGGCAATGAATCTTATTCCTGGCCCAAGGAGCCCCTGTCAGGGGCTGGGCTGACAGGGAGGTATGTCCTCCTTGGCCATGTTTTTGTGCATGGAATTGTTAGCAGCTCAGATGGCTCCCCCAAACCCTGCCAGTGCCCGGAGCAGCCCCTTGCACGAGGCCAGTACAGGCTTAGAGAGAGCTCTTGTGTTGCACAGGTGGAAGAAGACAGCAAAAATAGTAAGTTAGGGCTAAACCAAAGTGAAATTCATCTCTGTGTCATGTCCTGCATGCAACTGCAGTCTTACTGAGGCTATGAGATTGACTTTCCAGAGGGAAATTCCCCCCTCCAAGCACAAGGGGAATGACCAGCAAGATGCCAGGGACGATCTTCAAAGGTCAGGGACACAAATCTCATTGTTTTACATTATAGCTGAGGTCCTTCACTCTAATTTAAACCCTTCCTATCTGATTGTAAAGGGTCTGAGCTCAGCTATCACACATTTGGGCCCATTGGCAAATTCTCCCAAGGTGCTGCTAAAACATAATTGTCTGCCTTTGACTTTCTGGTCCTGGCTGACTTGTACCTTGCTTCTGTGCATGCATGTAGCACAATGTGGAGAGCCAAAAGCACCAGCAGCACCCTCTGAAAACCTCCCTGGATGTTTGGAGTTGTCACTCCCTTGAGAAACAGGGGCACTGCCATTCGGGTGAGTGGATTAAGCTCCTGACTCTGGGAATCTGAGCCATCGTCTCCCTGGAGTATTGTGAAAATAAACCAATTATTTAGGAGCAATTTCCTCCTGCAGGTGTTTATTTGGTCTTCAGCACTACCTGGTGTCTCAGGGATGTGCAGACAGCTACACAGAGAGCAGCCTTGCAGGGCACAGCTTTCTCCAAACCTGCATTAGCAATGAGGAGGCAAATAAGTTCTCTTGGAGGCACAGGGAGGTGAGAGCTGCGAGTTTGGTTCCTATCCACTTCTAATTGGGATTATGCTGGCAATTATCCACCCCATCTTTTGATATTTGGGAAGAAGAAATGGGAAACTGAGCAGCAATAGTGTGCTGCTCCTGCATAAAGTATTCTGGCAAAATGCCTTTTAATTTCATGTGAGCTGTGCCTGCGAGAAGACGGAAAGATCAAGCTATCATCAAGGAAGATTAGGATTTGGAGCCAGGTTTTGGAAATTGTCTCCTATCTCAGTAATGAATCAGACACCTTAGGTGAAATTCGGATCCTACTGAATAAGCATTTTCTTTTTTTGTGTTTACCAGGGCCAGGATTTCACCCCTAATTTCAAATATACCCAAACATTGCTGTGCCTGCAGCTTGGAGCTGGTTACCAGCATTACATCCTAAAGTTGTATCTCTTTTATATTATCCTTGTAGGACCTGACTTTGCTCCCCATTATGGGGGTTCCAGTGCTGAGTTCAAGATGGAACTGTCCTTTTTTAGTCAGCTGTGTTATAGAATAGTGATATTTTAAAAGTGATTCTTCTTAATTTTTATTACTCCTGGTAATTCTAGAATGCAGGTTTGGTTTCATTTACATCAGAAATAGGATCTATTTTCTCTGCCCTGGAAGGAAGACACTCTCAAGGGCTTACTGATATTTGTGTGTTTGACTTTAAGGCAGAAGTTTGTTCCTAATTAATTGAATAAGTGCTTTAATCCCTGGCCTGAGGGCTTCCCATAGAGCATTAGCTGTATTAAGAAGGAAATGGAGTGTAATCCCTTTAATATAAGCACAGGAGAACATGAGAGTTTCACATTTCTGGAAATCGTTTCTTTCCTTGTTGCATTATTTATTCTAATATTCATTTGCATAAAATGCAGTGAGGATGAAGGGCTTCTCCTCTTTCCTGACACCAGTGCAGAGCTGTCAGCAGCACACAGCTCTTGCCAGAGCATCCTTGGGCTCCAGCTGCACACTGGTGCCTAAGAGCATGCAGAGAGAAATAACTTGTGGAATTCAGCTCATTCTGAGGGTGCCTGTGAACACAGGTCTGTGACTGCCTCTCCTCCTGGAGCTCTCATCTTCCTGGCTCCTCACCAGCATTTACTACTATTTGCACCACTGTAGCAGCAGGAAATCTCTTTTCTGAGCCAATGGCTGCACTAGGCTCCTGTGCAGCTACAGAAATTGGACTCTTGGAGGAGATTCAGCTCGCCAAACCCAGGTTTTTGGGTTTATTTCAGCCCCAGCTATGCACCTGCATTGGTCACATGAGCTGGGCTGAATGAGCCAGGAGGTCAGGGTGCATCAGCTCAGAGGGAGATGTCCTCCTTGTGTACATCCAAAATTAGGCAGGATTGGTCTTTTGGTGAAGTGCATCCAAACCTGGTCAAGGCCTGATGTTTTTTAAAGACTAAATACTGCTCTGTGGATCTGCTGTGGGGTCCCTTCCTGTTCATGGGACAGAGGACTCCACCTGAGCATCCCCTGCTGCCTCCTCAGAGGAAGACAATGGCAGCATCTGAAGGGGACATTCAGGTGTCCTCAGCCACTCTCTGAGTCCAAGGGGAGATCCCTGCCTGCCCTGATTCTGCAGTGTTCCCCATCCTTCCATGCAGAGAGGTCAGGATGCTGTTTTCTTCTGCTCAGCACACCCACAAAGTGTGTCCTTTTCTCCTCAGTTTCCCCACCTTTTGCTCACCTCTTTGGCAGGAGTTGGGGGGTTCCAAGAGCTCACAAAGGGCAGGCTTTGTCCCTCTCCTGGCCACATGTCCCCAGCATGGCTGGCTGCAGCTGAACAAGTGGGTAACAGCTCCTCAGCATGATTGTTGGGTGCCTTTGCCTCCAAGGAACAACACCAACCCCCCCAGGATCCTCTTTCTCCACCAAGGCCTCCAGGGTTCTGAAGTTCAGTGGTGTCACAATAGGACAGGGTTTTCCCTTGGCCCTGGAAACACTGTGACCACACAGCCATTGTTGGATCCCATCACTGACGTTCCCTGCCCCAGGAGGGGTCACACCTGTTCACCCTCTGGGTGGCTTTGGGGTTGCTGGTGCTGGGATGCCTCCATCTCATCCCTTCTGTGTTCCAACTGACTGCATACTCTGAGGTGTCCATCTCCATACATCCTGCTTGGGGACATTTTGCTTTGCTGAAGTTGGATGAAATCAATCACACTCTGCCAATTTGAATGTTTCAGCCCCAGCTGAATCCCCCTTCCTCCTGCCAGTAGCCAGCTTCAGATCTCCAGTTCCCTTATCCCTTGAGGTGGGATGGAGGAGAAGATCTGGGTCTGCTGGTTTTTAACCGAGTGATTTTTCTGGCCCAGGTTCCTGATTCACCATGGAGATGATAAGGGATGCCAAAGCCTGGAAGGTGAAGCACACACAGGACTCTGGTGTTGCAGTAATGGTTTGGTTGGGTCTGCTGGTCTGGGAAGATAATGGGAACTGGTGACAGTGCAGTTCTGCATCCTGGCAAAGGCAAACACTGGTCTGGGAAGCCCAGAAAAGTGAAATGTTAGAAAAAAAGGACTGAGAATATAAAATATATCCTTGCCAGGGTGGGTGATTGTTGGCAAGGCACAAGAAGCCCTCCCCAAGGTGCTGTGTGCTGCTGCAGTGTCCCAAATCACAGGGACATGGGAGAACAGCCCCTGCCTGGGCTGGCCAAGCCAGCCCTGAGTGCTGGAGGTGTTTGTGTGACAGTGGAGAGCACAGCAACACCTGCAATCAGAGCTCATCCCCCCAGCCCTTGCCATGCATTAATGAGTTACCACATTTAATGCTTCAGCATAGAAACAGCTCTGGAGGCAGCCTGAGGGCTCATCTCACCATTTCCTGGCTCCAGCAGTGCTCAGGGTCAAGACACACAGATAGTGCTCTCTCCCTGAGATCCTCTGCCTGTCTCCAGAAATTCGTACCACAAGGACTTCTGGTGTTAGTGCAGGTGTCACTGGCTTTATGTCCCCTGGCAGAGCTTTCCTCCCTAGTTTCTCCAATGGCTTTGCAGAATGAGTATTGACATTAGCCAGCTCTTTAAATATGTGATAAGCACATGGCAAATGTTACTGAAATAGAAGATGGAAGCTTGTGCTGATTTAACCTGAGTGACACTGGACCTCAGCAGCTGATCAAAGTATTTCAGCAGCTCTGTATTAGTGCTCTGCCTGGGGCCATTTGGGCAGTCAGGGGCTGTTTGAGGAAGGCAGGATGAAGGTGTTTGTTGCAAAGGAAACCCTGGGACATGAAGAGCTCCAGAAACCATTGCCAGAAGAGTGTAGGACCTTCCCAGCCACCCTGCTTGGGGCTTAACCGAGCAAGGGGCTGCCCTGTTGGACTGGCCCCAGGTGGCCCAGAAGAGCAGCTCATCCTTTGCTGAGCTATGAGGGAGCATTTTGGGTTTGTATCACCACGTTTGAAGGCTTCCCCCGAGCCTTAGTGGTTCCTTGTGCTGCCTTCTCTCCCTCCCAGCTGCCCCCTGCACTGGACAAGTACAAGAGCATCTACCAGAAGGACTTCTGCTGGCAGAAAGACCACGACTCACCCACGCAGGCACACGTAGTGGTACCGTACTCTTTTTCTGCCCTGGGTGCCCAGCCCAAGCTGTCAGCTCCCCTCTGGGGACAGCTGGGGACAGGGATGGAGCCCAGGAGGCGCTGGAGTGGGCGCTGTCCGCACTGCTGTGTTCCCACGGCTCTGACCCACCTGCAGGTCCCATCACGTCCAAATGCCCTCGGCTTGTGCCCCCGTCCCTTCTGCGGGAAATCCCCCGTGCACCCTCCGGTAAAGCTGTTGGTGGGGAGCGATGCTAATTACACTCATTAAGTCAGGGCACTAACGACTGCTTGCTGAACCGGTGCCGAAGCCTTGGGCTCGGGTTGCTCCCCGTGGGGCTGGTGGGGTGCGTCAGGATTAGACCCATCCCGGCACCGCCTCGCGGAGGGGGATGGCGTTTGGGATGGAGATGGCTCCTTGCCCTGCCACGGGCTTGAGAAGGCTTCTGTGGGGAAGCTGGGGTTGTTTTTTTTCTAATCTCCTTGCAGTGCGAGCGACCCCCTGAGCTATTTAATCTGATTTGCCTCGCTCCGCCTGCCCTGGCTTAATTGCTTGTGGCAGCCCGGTGGGGACAGCTGCGGTTTGCGCTGGGCCACTGCGGGGAAGTGGTGGGGGGCATGCTCGGCTGCTGCAGCGCTCTGGGCTCGTACGCTCACGGGAGAGGGGGAAAAAGTTGAAGCTGGGGAGGAAAAGGGGGGGCAACAACAGAGGAATCATTGTGCGAGGGTGCCCGCCGGGACAGAGGGGCTGTCTGCGGGCACTGCGGCCATCCCCGCCCGGGCAGCAGCCTGGGGAGCCCTCTCCTCTCCCTCTCCCTCTCCCTTTCCCTCTCCCTCTTCTCTCCTCTCCTGGTAGGGTTTAACCCCTGCCTGCTGGAGCACCGTTTCCAAGCCGTGCATCTCAGTTTCTTTTTCTTTTCTCTTTTTCCTTTATTTATTTCCTTTTTTTTTTTTTCATTTTATTTTTGGTAGGCTGCCCACTTCCCGTGGAAGTGCTGGTGTAGTTTGGGAGATGGGAAGGAAGGAAGCTATGTCTGATTCTCTTGGGCTGCAGCTCCCTTTGGCTCCTTATTAATTCCCAATGCCTGCCAAAGAAAGCTGTCCCACTGGGTAGTGTGATGATGAGGTACTCAGGAGGCCCAGGTTTCCCTCTTGGCCCTGATAGGACTTGTTCTTTTTGAAGAGGGTAAAACAACTGGGATTTTTTTTTTTTTTTTTGGCCACTAACCTACTCCCAAGGGGAAGGTGGGGGACTCTCCATGGGTTAAGGAAGAAAGCACTGGCTGGTGAGCCATCCCCACCAGGGTCTCCTGGAGGCTCTTGTCCCTCTGGAGATGCCCCAGGAGGAGCTCTGGCCATCCTCAGTGGGGGAAGCTCCCAGGTACAGGTAGTTCCTGTAGCTCTGCAGCCTCCACCTGCCTGACTGTCAGCCTGGCAAAGGAGAAACATTGAGGGATTGCCCTGGGGACTCTGGAGTTTGAGGGACAAACAGAAACCCACAGAGATCCAAAACAGCAATAGGGAAACTCTGTGAGGATGGTCCTGGTTGGCCCAGCAGCCTGGCTGTGCTCACAGCAGGACAATCCCTCTCTGAGCCCCTAAAAGGAGCATCTGGAGCTGCAGTGTGCAGCTGGAGGGGCTGGAGGCAGCACCCCCCCAGATCAGCCACACCAGAAGCCTCTTTAGCCTTTCCCTGACATGAACCCTGGAGCCATTCCCTCTTCCACTGCTTTTGCCAGGGCTCCCTCCCTCCCTCCCTCCCTGCCACTGCCCACCCAGGGCCCAGCAGGGGCCCAGGCTGTAAGATGGGCAGACAGAGGAAGCTGTGATGGTCCCTGCAGTTCCAGTGACAGCCGTGGGGCTGCTCTGTGGCCGCTGTACCCCGGGGATGCTGACCCTGCTGAGGCCCAGGCTTTGCTGTGGGCAGAGTTTGATGCTGCTTCAGCAACTGCCCTCCCCAGTTGCTGCCTCTCCATTCACACAGGACTTTTTTCTGCAGAAACCTTCATTCCCTTCTACACCACACCTACCCAAGTGCTACCTGCCAGAGATCCAGCCCTCTGACCTGACAACAAGGCGGGCAGGGAAGCTGGAGATTCTCGCCGAGCCGATGCACGACCTGTCCTGTTGCCCGCCCCTTCCAGCTCCTGCTCTGACAGCCGGAACAGAGGGTAACCCCTGATGGGCACTGCTGGTCAACAGCTGGCTGCCCATGCCCAGGGCATGTCTGAGGGTCTGTCTGCTGGGCCTTTGCCAGCCCCCCAGCCCCTGGGCTGTGCTGGCTCCTCACACGGGGATGGCAGCATCCTGATGTGCCTCGGCGCTGGCTGAGCCTGGCGAGGAGTCACACGAGGGCACACACGAATATGCAGCTCTCAAAGCACAGGTGTAGGGTGTGGGGGTTTGGAAACACCTCAGTGCATGAAGAGCCACTGCCAGCAAGGTCTCTAAGGGTTTTGTCTTTCCTGCTCTGTTGGATAGAGGGAGATGGGAGATGGAGTCAACCCCACGTTGCAGGGAGGGAAAAGGATTCTGGCTGGGTGGTTCAAACCCCTTCTGCTGAGGGTACCTGTCTGCCAGCAAATGCAGCAGCCACACAGCCCTCAGACACACCATTTAACAGCTTGCTTGTATGGATTAAAGTGCTGATGGAAGTCAGGAAAACAAAAGGAGTGGTCAGCAAACGTCACTCTGCCACACTCAACCATCCCAGAGCAGTGGAGATTTCTCACTGAGCGCTGCTTGAGAGTGAAAAGGGTGGCATTGCTCAGCAGTGCTCCAGGAGCAAACAGGAGACATGGCCAGGGATGTCCTCTCTGTTCCTTGAGCTGATCTCTCCCAGTGTGGGATGCCTGTGTCTGGATTCTTTCATGATCAGAGGGGAGCAAAGACACAGCCATCTCCTGCAGTGCCACCCTGAAGATGAGGTGGAGTAAGCCCTGGTGGGTTTTCTCTCTCCACACAATAGAAGGAGACTCTGGACAAGCAGCTCAGAGAGATGTGTCTCCATATGGACTCCACTTACATTTGAGGGCTTCAGAGATTGCCTTGCCAAGCCCATCTGAAGCTGTCTTATGCTAATGACACAACTCCTGTGGGCTTTTCCCTTCCTGCTCTGCCCCTGTGTGTCCCAGCAGTGCAGTTTTTCTGCCTTTCATGCACAGACCTGCTGCAGAAGGTCTCCTTTTAGCACTCCAGGGCAATGTGGAGACAACAGTCTCCTTCCATTTGCTTTGCACCAACATAAATCCTTGCCCTGCCTGCATCATGAACCACCAAAATTGATGCACCCCAGCAAAGCTCTGCTGAAGTGACTGGGTCTCCCAATTTTTGCCAGCTGAGACTCCAACCCACCCTATCCAAAGGGTAGGATTTGGGTGAGTAATTGATGGTGATTCCTGGCTAATTCACCTTCTCCTTCTGTGTCTCAGGGGAGCTGGTGCAGAGGCAGCTGCCATCCTCCAACCTGGTCACCTACCAGCAATTTACCCGGGATTTGTATCGGGAAAGGCTCTGCGATGCTGACAAAAACAAAACCAAGGTCCTGGGCTCAACTATTTTACTGAAAGGTCAGTGGGTGGAGGCTGTGGCAGCTGCCCCATGAGAATGACTGGTGGCCTTCTGCCTGGTTTTATGTTTTTTAGTATGATTTCAGAAGAGACTGAGGAGGATGAAGGGAAAGTGAGTGACGCAGGAAGGGTTCACAGATCCCCTGTAACCATCTGCCCATCTGTGGGGAGAAGCAGGGCAGTTCTCTTCTAGAAGAGCTTGGAGTGTTGTGAATGGTGTTTCTTTCACCCCAATTTCCAGGCAGGCCACCCCATGGAGCACAGCCCTGCTCAGTGTGGTCTCCCTGGAAAAAATGTCATAGCACAGGAACTGCTGGGTTGGATTAACAGCCTGACATGGCCATGCACATGTGAGACACCTGTAACCTCAGCCTCAGTGAAAAACCCAAAAATACCCTACCAGTGACTCATTATGGGAATGGTTCATTTTAAAAATACCCAGAAAATCTGCAAGGTCTACAATGGGCAGCTCTTCTCTGTGTGTCCTCCCGGCACGTTTATCCCCAGGCAGATCTGCTGGATCAGAAGGACACACACCAAGCTGTTAACACAGATAAGACATCTCTGCAGAGTCAGATGGGAGATGGTACCTCTTCAAACCAGCTCCCACAGGGATTTTTGGGGAAGATAGCACAGCTGATGTGATGGTGTTAAATTAGGGGTGAAGTGAGCCATGGATCTCTTCCCTGGTTCAGTCCCTGATTAATGGCATGATGGAAAAGAAAACAGACAGTAGGGGGGAAATACATACCAGGTACAAGTCAACCTCCAGACAGGAAGATCACAAGATATCATTTCCAGGTCTGCCTTGTGTGGCTTCCCTCACACAGGCTATAGAAAACAGGGGCTGAATAATCTCATCTAAATGACCTTATCTACACCAGGGAAGCAATTCCTGCATTTTCCCCTGGTTAATCCCTTCATTGTGGTAGCTCCAACAGGAGAGCTGGAAGCACAGACAGCCAGTGGAGCTCAGGGGAAGGGGGAACACTCAGACTGTGCAGTACAGGAGACAGAAACCCCAAAGCATCTTTAAATTATTTGGACTCTCTTTCACTAGACCACTCCAACCTCGAGTGGAAAAGCATCTACAAGCAAGATTTTGAGGGCCAGGCAGGAGTCCGTGGTGGATTATATACAGAGGAGATAAGGCCTTCTCCTGTTTTCCCTGCAGAGGACCGCTTCAACCAGTAAGGGAGAAGTGGGATGGGGAGGAGAGGGTGGCTGCTGGGACTGGGGGACAGGGTAGGAGAAGGGCAGGGAGGTTGTGGAGCTGCTTGGAATTGGAAGGTGTTTCTCAAGCATATTTGCCATGTTTTGCAATGAGCCCAAAGAAATTCCCTCGGGGACAAGTCCACTCTCAAAGCCTGATCAGCCTTTTCTTGGAAGGTTTTGCAGTGGGGTTGATAGGAGTGGGGAGACAGCTTCTGGGACAGCCCTGTGGAAAGAAGCTCCCTGTGGGGCTGGGGCAGGAGGCATGTCTCATTTCCATGCCCAGGCTTCCCCTGGAAAAGGGCTCTCTCAAATCAAACAGGGCAGGAGCTGTTTGCAACGTGAGTCATCTGCACACTATGAACCAAACAGGCATAAACGGCTCCTGAGCTCTCCTTTCTCACTGGAAAGGCAATTCCTCCCTGCTGCCTCATGCCCCCCACCTTCCCCTAGCACACATATATTTCAGCTCTGCATTGCAGATTTTAATCTGCCATCCTGGAGCTGTATGTGGGCTGGAGACCGAGCCTGTGCAGTGGCTGGCCCAGGTGGGAGATGGCTCCTGGTGACAGTTGAGTGTGTTGCAGCCTCTGCCCCGTTGCTGATGGAGCCAGGCTGTTCCCCCTCTCCCCCATCCCATCTGAATGTGCTTTTGTTTGCTCTGCACTGACTCCTGGCTGGTCACACACCACGCAAGGGGAGGCAGGTCCCTTGTCCCGGTGCAGGAAGCACAGGTGGAGGTCCTCTCCTGATCCCCTTCTCCGTGTCCCCTGCAGGAGCCGCTGGGTCTCTGAGTATGCAGACAGCTACAGCATCTTCCTGAAGAAGCTGGACTGGTCATCCCCCATCGCGGCACCGTGGCTGCCCTTCGGGAAGGACGCGCGGTGGACGCCGCGATGGAGAGAGAGCCCTCACTGACAGCGCTGGGGGCCTGTGGTAAGCACCAGGAACATCCTTTTTGGCCTGAGAGGGACTGAGGCAGTGAGGGAAGCTATAAACAGTTGTGAGATCTCATACAAACCACCATGAGACCTGGGAGTTTGGCTGCTGGAATGTTCTGAGCAGCGGCGTCTGTCCCAGCTCAGTGCAGGAGGGGTGGACGAGATGACCTTCAAAGGCCCCTTCCAACCCAAACCATTCTATGATTCAACGATTTTCTGGGCTCCTAGAAAGTGATTTTCCAAGCAGATCCAATTAGGAGAGTATTTTTCACCGTGAGGTTGGTCAGACACTGTCTGGAGACTGGAGAGGTGAGGGAGTGGCATGGAGATGTTCACTGGGTGACAGCGCTGGGTCTGGGCAGCCCCATCTGGGCTGGCCCTGTTAGACCAGGACACCTACATTATTCCATGTTTTTCTGATTCCTTTCAGGATGTGTTACCTTTGTTGTTCTGTGATTACAGCTCTTTGGCCCTCCAAGCTGCCTGTGTGATATTGTTCATCAGTATTGGAACCTCATCTCTTCCAAACCCACCACCATGTCTATCAGATGTGAAACGCCCAGCAAAGACCTCCCCAAGTGCAAATTATGATTAAAATCTCCTAAGAACCTCAGCTTTTATCATTGTCAGAAAAGGTTTTTTTGGGGGGGACAGAGCAAAAATCCCTTGGGCCCTTATTTCCATTTATATACCCAATTTATACACTTTAAAGAAAAGTTGATGATAAACTTTGACTCCCAGCAAGAAGTGGTGTGTTAAACAGGATTGCTTGTGTTTATTTACTCTCTAAAGCCTTGTGCACTCCCAGGGAGGGAAATATCCGTGTTATCCAGGGCAGCTGAGGACCAGCCTTGCTGAGCTCCTTCCCCTCCTCTACATTTAACACTTTTTTCAGAGTTTGGCTGTCAATTTCAGCTAAGGCTGGATAAGCCAGAACGGAGTTTGCCGGGTCCGTTTGGGATTTCCAGGTTTCTGGAAGGATCAAGGCTGCTCCCAGCCTGAAGATGGCAATGGAGAGCTGCTGAACCAGAGCTGGAAAGGACTGAAAAGACCTTCTGCTGTGGCTTTCGTGATCTGACCGGGTCTTCTACACTGATGCCAGAATTATCCCGGAGTAGGTGGTGTAGAGAAACCTCTCCCTGACTCCTGAAAGAAATTCCTTTAATCCTTGCAGTATTGGGGGATAAGCGAGAGATTTTTAACAGATGCAGCTAAAATGTCGAAAATAATGAGAACAAATAACATATTTTTCATAATATCAGGTATCCCCTGGCCTGTGGGTGACAGGGCCTGTGTAGCTCTGGGGGATTTAGCAAAATGATGTCTGGCAGGGCCAAGCTCCAAGCAGATGATACAGGGAAGTAGAAGGGTCCAGTGTTTCTGCAAAGCTGCTCTGGTGTGGGGCATTGCTGACCACAGCCCATGCAGCATTTGGGATCTCCACTGTAGCTAAATATTGTGGACTTGTACAGTTTTGGGGACAGAAACAATGACATTGCCTTTAACTTGAAAAGTGGGGGAAAGTACATCAGAGAGGAGACAGAGTTTGACTTCTTTGAGGAAAATGAGATCATGAAAATTGAGATGTTGTTCATGGAAAGATGTACTTTTAAATCACTTAAAATTAACCCCGTGGCCTTACTGATAGTTTTCTCTTATGAAAAAAATCATCATTTTCCTGCCTCCCCATGATGGAGTTGGGCTCTCACACTGATTTCCACACTGCTTTGCTGTGTGTGGTTACCCTGACAGTGGCTGTGTCCAGGTGAGTCCTCAGAGCACATACACAAGGTAACATCACTAGGAGAAAGTGTGTTGCTAAATGCTAATCAGAACAGACAACCATGGTGGAAAAAAATGATAAACTTTTCATCAGAAAATCAGAAGATACCTTTGTGCTACACCCCATCAGGAGCAGTAATGAGGATTTTCAATCAGGCAGGTGGCTGCTGGGTTTGTTAAAGTGGTCCTTAACTTTGTGCCAGAGGGAAGGAGGGAAGCTGCTGGTGTTGGAGATAAATGTCCTGCCTGGATTTTCTGACAGCATCCTTGCTCAGGCACTCCCCAAATTTGGAGGCCAGGCTTTGAGATGCAGCTTTTGAGACCTGTGCTCCAAGTTTCAGTCCCTACCCAGGATCCAGCCTGTTGCATCCCCATCTCCTGCCATTTCTCTTCCCCAGATTTTCTTTTGAACCTCTGTTTCTCCAGCCCTCCTTTCCCCTTCCCAGTGTGGGTCTGTGTGTCCTGGCAGTGATACTGCTGGTGCTTTTCCCCCATCCCAGCTCCCTGGGAATGGAAATGATGACGGTCCCAAGGCAGTTCAAAGACACCAAAGAGCTCTCACACCTCCCCAGGAGTCACTGCTGCATTCAGGGGACATTCAGGCTGCATGCAAATATATCCAGATGGCAGAAGAGAGAGAGAGAAGACACAGAATCAGTTTTTCAATTTTGATTTTCAGTTTGCCTCCAACAATGCTCTGGCTTTTCAGTGGATGGATCCTGTTCATGTGAGTGACACAGGGTTAACACTGAAGGGTCAAAAAGAGGTGAGAAGCTCTAGGCAATACTGGCTTTGCCTCAACACCACCCATTTTTCACTCCTTTTTCTGCAGCACCAAGATGACAGCAGCCAGGAGCTCAACAGGGTTCAAAAAGGGATACAACCAGGTTTTATATTAGTAACAAAGTCCAAGAGAAAAGCCCCAAAACAACACAGAGAAACAAATGAGTCAGAATGTGGCTGGTGGAGATTTGGAGATATATTCCAGGGTCCTGTTCCTGCTGTGGTTGAGCTGTAGGCATATTTCCATATTTTTTCAGAGTGTTTGGTGCTTCCCTGTGTCCAAAACAGGGGGACCTCCCTGGGTGGAGGCTGCTCTGGTCTGGTGAGAACTCACTGGAGCCACGAGAGGACAATCCACTCTAAATCCGAGTGACAGCATCCACAGAGCACTCAGAAACGTGTTCCCTCTCAGGACACTCAGTTGGTCCCATCACAAGAAGCACAGCCCAGTGAATGTAAAATTTCAGGTTTTCCCCCAAACATACAACTCCAGGGAAAAGAGCTTTTTGGGAAGGCTGAAGTGATGCTTTTTGCCTGAGTGCCTTAGTGCCATCTCCTGGGTAGAAGGGGGAATTCCCATTTTGGAAGTGGAACACTGTGGTCTGACTTCCCTTGGCTGTTCAGTCATTAGAATCCTGATTGGCATCAGGATCCCACACTCTGCCTGCTCCTGCTAAGCTGCTGAGGAATTGTCCTCCTTGGGATCCATGATGGAGATGTCTGCCCAGGGAAAAGGATGCTCTGGGTTCATCCCTCATTGTCACCATGAATTTTAAAATAGCATTTCCATCTTTAATTTTGTCATTTTTTATTTCCATGGAAATGTGCATGGAAGCCCTGACTGAACTCTAAATTTACTTCATGCATCCTTTGTGGAAAAGTTGATTCAGAATTATCATGGGTTAATCCATCGATGACTTTCTCTACTTTGAGTCTTTCTAGGACTCTCCACAAATGATCTCATTGTACACCAGAGGTGCAAAGCATCTTTACTGAGTGGCTAAATGGATTTCACAGCTCTGGAAGATAGGCTAAAACATGTCTGTGGTCGTTCTGGCCACCACTACAGAGCATCTGCTTCACCAAGGGATGACTGAACCCTCAAATGTGTTTGATGCTGGCTGCACCTTGTGTGGGAACAGGCAGAAATCCCACAACAGCTTCCTTGGGAAGAACTGGTGATGTGTGACATCTTCAGAGGGGTTTTTACAGATGTAATTAAAAAATGAATGTAGCCCAGCAGAGCAAAACATTGGTGGTTTTCTGGGATTTCAGTGGTATGATGGGACATTTATAAAAGAGAAGCACCTGCAGTAAATGCTTGGACACCTTCACTGCTTTGCAAACAGCAGTGGCCATGAATAACCCCACTTCTCTGGAGGCTGCAAGGTCATTCAAGGGCTGATCCTCAGCCCCATCACTGAGCAGCCAACTTTTCCTCCTGTTTTGGACAAAACTCTTCCCGTGGCCACCACCCAACTCACAATTGTGCAATAAATCTTTTAGCATATGCTTAATGTTAACAGAGCAAGAGCTGCTGATGCAAATCCACCATCTGCTGCAGCCAGGCCAGCCCTGCCCTTGGCTCAGCCACCAACCTGAGCAGAAATTAGAAGCAAAGGGAAAGAATTTGCCAATTTACACATTTTGCCAAACTATGATTTTTGCAAGGGATGGCAGTCAAACAACACTTTTTGAATGGCTTAATTTTAATGGCATTTTCTTGGGCAAATGATGGGGTTCAAAAAGATGGAGAGAAACAGAGAGAAGTGTGAAAGGTTTATTGTTTATTGGCAGTCCAGAACAAAAGCAGCTGCCAACCACTCCTCCCAATTTCCCTAAAATCAGGTCTTTTGCTTTCCAACCAGCCTCAGCTGGCCTCATGCCTGTTTCCATGCTGTTTCCATGTCTCTCTGGGGCAGCTCAGGTGCTGGTAGTGTTTGGGAGCAGTCTGCTGGGCTTGAATGTGAGACATGAGCTTCACAGAAGTTCCTAAACACTTTAAAGTCCTTCCCTGCCGGTATCTGAGTTTGCTTAGACAAAGAAGGTTTCTTTGGTTTGGTTAAAAGCTACATGAACCATCCAGCAGAAAATGAGAGGGGATGAGTTGCTGAGGTGTGGTGACTCCATTTATGGTGTGCAGATCCATCTGCTGCTGCTGCAAGATAAAAGTGAGTTTACAGCTGTGAATGACTACATGATGATGAGAAGTCCTCTGCAGGCAGCTGCCAGGCCTGTGCTCAGCTCAGAGGTGGGTTCCAAGGGCTTTGCCTCAGACCCTCTTCTGGAAGGAGACACCCAGCCTGCTGTCAGGATCTGAGGAATGGCCTGGAGTTGTGTCAGGGGAGGTTTGGGTTGGATATCAGGGAAAGGTTCTTCCCCCAGAGGGTGGCTGGGCACTGACCAGGCTCCCCAGGGCAGTGGTCACAGCCCAGCCTGGCAGAGCCCAAGGAGTGTTTGGACAATGCTCTCAGGCTCAGGGTGAGACTCTGGGGATGGTGCTGTGCAGGGACAGGGGTTGGACTGGATGATCCCTGTGGGTCCCTTCCAGCCCAGCTTATTCTCTGAGTCTGTGGTCAGGTTGAAAGCTGCTTGCTGGATTTGCCTCCATCAGATATAAACCATGCTGGTAAAACTGATAGAATTTTCCACTAATAGAATTTTTGTGTTAATTACAAGCAACATGTTCTGTACTATGTTTTCATTTGCCCACATTTTTCAGTTCTCCTTCCACGAGTTCAAAACAAAATATTTCAACCCAGGGTCATGCTGACCCATGTTTTCCTCTCCTCTTTACCTCCTTGGTCACTGGACCTTGGAAAAAAATTGTCTTTTGTGTGGTCTGAGCCTTTCCTTTACCTTGCAGGTCATTCCTGGTGCAGTGGACACATCTCAGGTGTTGTGGGATCTTGTGGCCTCTGTAGACCAGAGCATTGCTGCTCTCCCAGTGAACAGTGGTGATGTCCAGCCAGGCCTCTCCCCCTGAAGAAGAGCCAAACTAAGCCTATCTAAAACATTTCCCTTTTTTAAAAAAAGCAATTATTAAAAGGAAACATGCTGTAATATTTGCAAATTCAGTTCTCATCCTTCTGTGGCCAGCTGGAAACATCCTGCTGGATGTGTTACTCAGCAGGAAAATGATATGCCAGAAAAATATGAAAAATAAGTAGATTTTATTTCTCCATGGGCTGGATATCAAGGGAAAATATTCTCATGGATGATGCTGGATGGCTTCTGGGTGGGTTGCTGATAATGAGTCAATTAATTAAGCAGGTCAGCAGGGCAAACAGTCCCATCAGGAAGCTCTTGCTCTAATCAACATGTGAGGGTCTTCCAGCCTGGGAGCTGCTCCTTCCTCTGTCAGCTGCTCCTGCTTTCCATCACACTGTGAGATTTCATTGTATTTATCCAAGAAATGTGCATCTAAAAGACATAAATAATGATGAAAAGTGAAAACAAGCAGTTTTATTTCAATCCAACTGCCTCAAAAGCAGATACAGTCTGTGATTGATGTGCCACCTTTACTTTACACATCCTCTTCAATTCAGCTGTGACAAAAACCTGCCTTACCTGGAGAGCCAGATCAGCTTTAGTGCACTGCAGGTGAGAGAGGAGCTCCCAAGGTCCCACTGCATTTCTCACTGTGGTGGTGGGTTCACACACCCTGAAACTGCATCCAAAGGCTGTTCCAGGGGTCCCTGGAAAATTTCCCACTTATTTCAAGAGGCTCAGACTTTGTAGAAAATAAATAGGAAAAAAAAAAATTAGAAGTAAATTTAATAAAATTCAGAGAGAGGAGACCCCTGATGTGATTCTTTGCAGTCCCACATCTCACTTTCCCCATTGCCCCTCCTGTACAGTTTCTGGCGGGGATCACAGCCTCCTGCAATAAAATCAATACACCCAAATCTTGCTGCTACAAACACCAGCCTGCAGGTTTTAACTCTGCCTTGCCCTGGCTTTGCAAGGTGCTGGGTTAGGCTTGTTCTTGTGATGCTGTGCTGAGTACCAGGTGGGATGGGGCAGTAAAGAAGACAGAATAACAGAACTCTCAAAAACTGCGGCACTGGCTCAAAACAGAGCCCCAGACCTCTGGACACCCCACTGAGGCTGTTGGGGAAGTGGGAACCTTGAGAGGTGGGAAAAATGGCTTCAAGACTAGCAAAGAAATCAAGAAGTGGTGAAAACCAGAGGGAAAAGGGTTGGGCAGCAGCTGATGTGCTTGGGGAATTTTAGGTGCCCTCTGAGCATGTCCACTGCTGCCTTTGAACCCAGCCAGAGCACACACGAGGAGTGGAAGGTACCCAGTGTTGCTTGTACCAGTTTTCTGTTTGCCTAACACAAAATAAATGTGTTTTTTAATTATTATTCCAAATGGAGCAGTGTGCAGCCAGGTGGAGAAATGCCAGCTCTGATGCTTTGGCTTTTCACACAATTCTTTCTAATACTGTGTTTGCAGGAAAAACATCCAAGCAACATTTCTGCACTCCTTGGAAGCCATCAAACTCCAGACCCCTTGGAGGTGGCCCTGGTGAGACAGGAGCACCATTGGTGCTCTGAGGGCTCTGAGGGATGGAGAACAACTTGGAGATCCCCAGGCAGAAGGGAAAGACTGCAGGGTGTGGGAACCTGCCCATCCTGGCTGGGACTGGGCTGTGGGTGCCAGGTGAGTGCAAGGTTGGGGTGCTCTGTGGTTTGAGGAGCAAGTTGCTCAAGGTTAAAAGAAGTGTGGGAATAGTCTTTGAACTGCACTCAGGCCTTTTGCTTTCACTGGCACATTTCTAGCTTTGAAAGAAGAAGATTGAAAAACAGAGGAACTGGAGAAAAGACAATACTTGGGCTTTTAGAAAATAATAACTTTCTTTTTCCATTAATTTTTGACTTAATTTGATTATCCACATTTTCCAGAGCAGAGTCATCTGTCCCTTTAACCAACATAGTCCTAACCATGCTAGCACAGGGCTTTTGGTGAAACCCACCTGAATTTTCAAATTTTTTTTGGCCAAAACAGTTTTTCATCCTCAATGAAAACTGCATTTGAGGGGACCCTCTCTTACCCCAAAATTTCACCTCTGGGAAGGAAGGGGAAAGTTCCTGAGTGTGAGCCCCAAACTCCTGGGCTGCAGCTGTCAGGGAAACCAGACTGGATGGATTTGGGCTGCTCCTGGGGAGGGACTTGCAGGACAGGACAGAAACCTGTGAGGCTGGAGATGAAACTCCACTGAGCCACGTCAGCCCTGCAATGCAGGTGCTGTCCTGTCACTCTGCTCCTCAAGGGTTTGGCCACTCTGCTGGGGATGACCAACAGCTGAGTCACCCCTCATAAAGCTGCTCCTGCATTCACATTTTCCACGGTTACTGCACACCCTGGAATAGAAGTTTTCCTATTCAAACACTCTTTCTCAGGGTGTTTTTCCCTTCAGAGAAGGCAGCAACCCACTCCCTCATCCCTTGATCACTCAAAACCTTGGCCAATGTGAATAATCAATAGTCTTGTCTGGGGGGGTAGAACTGAAAGCTGTTTTTTGGGGGGTTGTTTTGGTTTGTGTTGGTTTTGTTTGTTTGGGTTTTTTTGTTTTGTTTTGTTTTTATTTTTTTATTTTATTTTATTTTATTGTTTCCACAATTAACCAGACCATGGAGAATGGGTTTAAAAGGAATCCTGAAGGCACTCCTAGGATGCTAAAAGAGAGGGCCAGGGAAATCAGCTGAAGCACTGGAACAGGGTGGTCCACGTAGCTGAATTCCTGCTTAGCCCAAGACAAAGCTGCTGGAGAGAATTAGTGACAATTCCTGGGGACCAAGTCCAGGTCTGGCTGCCCAGCCTTGTGGCCAGGGTTTGGCTCTGAGCATTTTGTTGTTTAGCACAGTGTGGATGTACCCCTGGGTGTGTCTGAGCCTCACTACAGGCACAACTCTGTGTTTGCAGCAAAACCAGAAATGCAGCATCCCAAGAGTCCAAGTGACAGCTCCTCCTAATCAATGTCTTGTGCATCAGACCAGACCCCCTCACCTTGTCACCATCTGCCATTCTCCTATCACAGATCATTCATTAAAGCAAATCTCTTATCCACTTGTTTCACACTCAGCAAGCTCCTGGAAGCACTCTGCTTTGGGAGTTCAGGTTTTAATAGCTGGAACCTTCTGGCTGCACTCCTTGCTCTGTGCAGTGCCTCTTGCTGTGAGCCAGCCTCTGCTCATCTTGTGATGCTCTCCAGACATTTATTCCCCCATTATTATCCCCCCTTTATTATTTAACAATAATAAATATTGGTCTCTTCCAGCCTGCATCATTGTGGAGTTTTTCTGGCAGCAGAGACTGCAGAGAGCTGAAAAAGGATGATCACAGCATGGGATGGAGCATATTTAACTGCTGGATTCCCAGATGGGGAGAGGTAATATCCATTAATGCCAGGGGTGCCTGTGTGCCCTCCACCTCCAGGTCAGCAGAAATTGCCTTGCCAGGCTTGGCCACGCAGCACAGCACACTGTGACAATGAGCAGCACTTTTCTGGTGAGGAAGGCTCAGGGGTTTAACCAGCTCAACATAAATCTCCACTGGCAACTCGTGAAATCTGCATTTTCCCTCCTTTTGGTGTCCAGGGATACAGCACCTGGACTCTGTGGAAGCCTCTTATGGGTGACTGGGCACTCTGCAGTTACACAGCACTTTCTTCAGCCAGCCCTTTACTGGGCCAAGGGTGAGATGAAGCTTCAGCTTTTCATTTTGGGGGTGAAATATTAAACCCAGCAGGTTTGGGGTTGTTTTGTGAGGCTGCCATACACCAGTGGTTTCACCTAACACTGAGCTGCCAACTTCAGGGCAGCTCATGCAACTTCATTCTCAGGCTTCTTCTGACCTTCTGCTACTGCAGAAGCACTTGGTCCCAGCTGTGGAGCACTGATGGCCACCAGCACAGGTGTGTTTCACTGCTGGGAGGGTTTTGCCTTCTCAGGATTGTGTGGTGCAATTGATAGAATTTGGCACAGCAGCAGCAGGTCACCAGCTCACAGGGCAGAGTAAGGACCTGAGGGGGCAGAGATTCCACTGGGGCCTTTAGCTCCTGTCAGGAGTTTCAAAAACACCTCCAGGACAGGTGAGAGCAGTGTAGGAAGGTTTAAATCCTTGATGCATTCCTGCTCAGACTCATGGCTTGCTTCCTCTGGGTATTTCCAAGCTGCAGTGAGTGCCTCAGCCATTGTCTCTATGGCTGGTCCATCCATCCATCCATCCATCCATCCATCCATCCATCCATCCATCCATCCTGTATATAAAATATACATATTAAATAAATACATATATCTATATAAGGATGTGCCAATCACAGAGGCAGCCCCTAAATGCCCCAGAGGAGTGGGGTCAGAGAGCTGTGGGTCACTCCTGCTGTACAGTTACCTGCTGATTTTATGAACAGCTCTCTGAGTGCCCACAGGAGCCCTGCAGGCTCCAGCAGTTTCCTCCCTTATGTTTTTTCATCCCTGACAGGCACTGTCAGATGCATTTGCTAAAGGATTCCTGCAGGCAAAAAAAACCCCAAACAAACCAAAACTTTTTATCTCTTTTTAAATTTTTTTAGTAATTGAAAATGTGTTTTTTGAATGTGGGTCTCATTCCAGTGTGTCCCTGTGAGTTACAGGCCACTGGCTGTGGCATAAAGGGATTTAAGTACAAAAACCCAAATTATGGCTTGGAAGTCCAGGTGTTCCCTGTGGTTTTGGTAGGAAGGGTTTTAGGAGCTGATCATCTGACAAAGAATGAGGATTCTAATTGTTCTTCAGGGGTGATCTAATTCCATCTTGTTACGAATGGATGTGA
>VZRX01018963.1:162544-212090 GCA_013398075.1 Notiomystis cincta | reverse complement strand
TAAAAAAAAAAAATGTCTAGGAGGGCTTTTTCATGAGGTAAATCACTTTGTTCTTCTTCCAGTTCCATGTCAGAGCAGAAAGCCCTGCACAGCTTTCCTCCAAGAGGCAGAGCTGGTTTCAGTGGCCCTTTGTCCTCTGTCTGCCCTGTGTTTGTGTCCCTGTCACTGCTCTGAGATCCAAGTGCACAGCATGGACACATCAGGGACCTTAAAGGTGACAGGGAGAGGCCTGAGAGACCACTATTGACAGAACTTCTTAAATTCCCACAACATTTAAAAGCTGTGTTCAACTTCCAGCTTGATTCTTCCAAGCCCTTCCCATGATGTGTTTAGGAAGGCAAACTGCTCAACACAGGGTCGGCAACCAGCTGGAGAAACCAGAGATTGAGGAAGGAGACATCTGTACACAAGTCCTTCTTGGACCATGGCCAGAGCAATTTACAGTGCAAGATAAAATTTAATTAAGCTTTATAGGTTAAAAACATTTCCTCTCTGTTGTTGTCTGTCATAATGGTTTAGAAATGCATAATCAAGTCTTTTTCTGTCTCATCCACACATTTGTTATTATATTGTTGCCCTTGAGAGCTCAGCTGCAGACACTAATTCTTTTTGTACTCTTTAAGTGACTATGAAACATTTACACAGAGGAAGAAACAGACACGTGGCACAAAACAAGTGGCACCAGAAAATCACACAAAATATGTAAAAAGATCTATGAAAAAGGAAGATATCTCACATAACTGTGAAGATAAAATAGAGACAATTATGTATTTACTGTAAAGAAACACCATCCCTCACAAAGAATTGTCAGCTTTATACGACCTCAGTCAGTCATGGGATTAATCCCTCTGGGAGAGGCAGAGTATTCAGGCTCTATCAGAACCTATACCTATTCTTGACTGGGAATATGGAAACTGAAAATTTGGGTTCAAAGTGGGAAAGCTGGAAGGATGTCTCCAAAGCAGCCTTGGAGTATGGAGAGAAACAGGCATTTGATGTGGTTCTACAGGACTCAGAATGCTGCAGAGCCACTGAATTGCCACCTCAGCCACAGAGCAGCTCCTTAGAATGTGGGGATCCCTTCTGTGGGCTTAGCTCTGCTAATTAATGAAGATAACACGTTATGTCAAGATAACAGCCCTGTGTGGGGAACAAAATCTTGCCTTTATCCTAAAATCTCTTTTCATCAGTGTGGCCACTTATATCTTGCAAGGGCCATCATGGTCACCCTCCAAACCCATCTGGTGGCCTGAGAAATGACAGGTCAAGGAGCGTGAACTGCAAGCATTGTCCTCCAAATACACACGACTGCCCCTCCTAAAGAGCCACCACAGCTCTTTATTTGGGGGCAGGAGGGCCACCTTCTCCTGCTTGAGACTTTGAAAGCACCACTGGTTACCAGGCTTTGTTGAGTCGTGACTCTAGTAAAGAACAAAACAAAGATGAATCAAGAGAACCTTAACTAACCTGGAAGCTTTTAATTCATTTCAGTCCGTTCCTCTGCTCCCTACTGGAAAGTCTGGGCTGCATGTGGAGCAGAGAGCAGAAGCCAGCCTTATTCATCTCCAGCTCCAGGCACAAAAGGTAAGGAATGGCATGCCCCAGTTGTCTTACCCTCCCTTTTGAGTTTGCTCTCACCTGGCGCGGAGCCACTCAAAAGGAACTTTCTGAGTCCCTCCCCCCACTATTATTGTACCAGGCTACAAAGTTTCCTGAAGTCCTTTAAATCCACTGGTCTTTGGACCCAGCTTCTCATCCTGAAGAGATGAAAGCAGAAGAGTAAACCATTGAGCTCAGAAAGTGAGGCCTAAGTGGCCTAAACAGCAGGAGTTAATTAAATTCAAGATACATCCAGCCCAATTTGAAGTTCTGTTCTGGCTGACCTGTCCTGGTGATCAGGTCATGCCGTACAAGAGTCAGCCATTTACGCTGGAACGGGAAGCAGAAAAGAAACCTGACAGCAGTCTAATGTGGCATCCAAAGCTTAGTCAAGAGAGCCTTTAATTCCTCTGGTACAGTGGTACAATGAACGAGGCTGGGGGCTGATCAGTGGTTGCTGCCTTATTTGTACCAGAGGGTCACGTACAAGTGATGATGTTTAGGAACAGGATTACTCTTCACTGCTGCACCAGAGGAAGTCACTCAACTCAGCTCCACACGTCACACAGAGTGCTCCCACTGCCCACTGCCCCGTGTTCCAGCTGGGTCTGAGGGCCTCAGGCAGGCTCAAGAGAGGGATAACCCACACTGAACAGCCCTGGAGTGGCCACTAACACAGAGCAGCCTTAACACTCGGTTCCATCTCTCCACGTGGTCCACAACGGCAGCGTCATCTCTGAGCATCAGAGCCTCCATCAACTTCATCGTTTTGTGGCTGCTGATTTTGGGGCTCTGGTGGATCCACAAGGGCCTTGTAGTATCCTCTGCCCCTTGTCCATGTCACCACATGCCACAACACTGAGGTGGGCTCATGAGAGGTTCAGACAAATATGCTGGGAAGCAAGTTCTGAAGCACTGGCTTGTCTGCTCCAGAGCAGTGAAGGCATTGAGGACAACACAGAGTAGGCAATTTGCAACTTTGACTTTAAGTCTGACTTCAAAGCAATTCCTGCACCATGAGTTACAGGCAGCCCACGCTCCCACAACTTGACTCTTTCTGCTATATTTAAGATGGTAGTGAAAACTCTTAGGCAATGTTTTGAATTTTGAAAATTTAAACCTGATTTACAGTATCAGTTGAAATTTCCATTAAAAAGTCCATTATACATTATCAAAATTCTGAGGAAAAGTTTAAATTGCAGACCTTAATGTCCCTAAAACTAAGAAAACACAAACATTATTTTCTTGCTATTCAGAAATCAACTCAAAACATTCAACTATAAATTCTTTAACAGTACAGGGTACAAGAGTAGAGGTGCTCAGGTGTCCTTCCTGAAAGCTCTTGACAATTTGCTTCCTGGCTCTACAGCTTTTCCAGGTACCCACCAGTACTTCCAAGGACAAAGAAGTATAATCTAATTCCTAGTGGGAGCAGCTGTTTGTTAGAAAATCATGGCCTGGAGTGTCCATTTGTGTTATTTCCCATGTAAAAATTAAGTTTATTAAAAATCTACTAGCCATCACTCCAAATTACAGCACACAGCTGCGCTGAGATTTCCTCTACTTTTGCAATAAGATGATCTAGAAAATGAAGGAGAAAGACTAAGTCACTTCCTATGCTTATTTGGAAATAAATTATGTTACCTACTTCTGTTTAGCATCTTGAAGTGTTCTGCAGGCTGTATTTGCCTCCCTAGAATTAGTCCAATTTTGTCCAACCATGATGCAGAGAGAGGATATTTTGGATTTAGTGGCACATGTTTTCCCTGTAGCTCCAGGGCTCCATAAGGAGCCAAGTGCCTCTCAACCACAGCAAGAACTTCAGTGTTACTAATTCTGGCAATGCCCAGTTTTGCAACAATCCTGTGACCCAATTTTTCTCCTCACAGCTCTGCAATACAGAAGTCAGTTTCTTGTAGATTTGATTAAAATGGTGAGAAATCATAGAGCCTCTGACTATGAAAAGTTATTATGCTTTCTACAAGGTCTTAAACAACTACATTTTTCTGACCAATAAGATTGGAATGAAAGGTAGAATCCCTATATGAAGAAAACACAGATTTTTTTCAGATGAGAAACAAAGAAGATTATCGGTCCTTATGATCAAGACATACAAAATAATAATTATATGCTCATGTGATTTTCATTCACAAAAAAATGGCCCTGAATTGTCAACAAATAGTAAGACAGGTTGTTTAAAAGATGTCTAGAATTTTACAAGGAAATATGAAAAAATCTCTCAGGAGAAGACTTAATAACTTCTTTCCAGCTTTGTTGTACAGATTTCCAATTCATAAAAGCTAGTTTCAGCCCAAGTACAATTTCTTTTGGACAATATTGAAGGGACTCATTTTACTGAATTAACCAGAGCTTTGAATCAAAGATATGTTTTCTTTCTTCTCTGATTCTTTTCTCTTTTGTTCACTATCCCCTAACTTTAATCCACGACTACAAAAAAGACAGTATCTTTTTTTATTATTGACCACAATGTAGCAATCAAACAGGTTTTAAGGTAAAATTCACACTTTTCAGTGAGTCTTGTATATGTTGTGTGTTAACTCATGACTGCTGATGAATAGTTGTGTGATTTGATCAGACTGGTACAGCATTCTGCCACTTTTTTTTCGCTCAGATGAAAAAGTAATAAATGCCATGAGTGTGATATACAATCTATCCTTCAGGCACTTCCAGCAGTTCAATCGTGTAATTACACAAAGCAATTCTCATCTTTCCAGCTCGAGCCAATAACAAATTGTGGAGGAAAGTCCTGGAAACACAAAGGCATCAGCGTGGCCAGGGTGTCCTTGACCCTCTGCACAGGGCAGAACAAAGGTGTGCCTGCACCCAGCCAGAGAAATCTCCAAACCATGTGAAGTGTTCAAAGTCCAAAAAATCAACCTTCAGAGGCATGACTGATGAGGTGAGCACTGCTGTACACCTGCACCCTCCTGGTGCTCTCAGCATGTCTGGCTGCATGGGAACAGCCTCGAGCCAAAAAGTTGCCAAGTTTGCAGTAAAACTCCCTGGAATGAATATGGTGGGACAAGGGCTGGACTTCTTGCTCACATGGAAATAAGGTGTAGCTAAATGCTCAACATGAAAATTTTACTGTATTAAAATAAAACTTGAGTGTTATCTAGGGAAAAACACAAAATAAATTAAGACACAGTAAAAAGCAGAGAAGAGAGGAGTAACATGCAAGAAACCTTTCCTGAAATGAAAAATGGCTTATACTTAACTCCAGCGTAAAGGAATACATAGAAATCAAAGTGCACAGTGTTTAATCTGCTTCTGCAGCCCTGGAAAACAGTCTCTGGCAAACAGACCGAGATGCAATCAGATTTTTTCAGTTCCATTTGCTTCACAGATCATGTACAAGTTGCCCTGTAACACAAAGCCTGTAGTGGGTAATCTATTGTTCGTGCCAGAGATGAAATAATTGAAAACAAAGCATGACACTGACTGTGCCTATTAGAATGTCTCCTTTAAAATATTACTTTATAGTATCAGATCCCTTTTCACACCCAATAATTTGTAATAAATTACTTTAATCACAGCTGCATTAACAACATGCCTAGGGCAGATAGGTAGATACACAAATCTAATGGCCTAATTCATGTGGCAACTGATTGCAGGGAAGAAGGGGAATTTCATCAGCTCAGATTCTAATCAAAGAAAAGGTCAAGTTTCCTGTAGCTGTAAGTCAATTGTAGAAATGATTAAAAGTGCATCCACCTGCCTGGTAGGCGCTCCTGCTCAGCCAGCACAGCCCTCCCCTCAGCCTGGCTCCTCTCCTTGGCCTCTAAGGGAATCAGGTGTCTGCCAGCAATTAGCCTTAATGAGCCAGCAGCACTTTCCTGAGAGAGGTGTTGAGAAGCCTAATTGCAGAAGGCAAGAGTGGAGGCCCTGCCTGCCTCCAGAGCTGTAATCCTGCTCTGCCAGGGAGCCTGCACAGCTCACCCACAGCACAGGGATCCCTCCAGAGGGTAAAGTCTGGGGAGAATTTGGGAGCCTTCCTAGAAACTCCAGGGTGGAGCACCTGAAAATGGAACATGTCCCCAGCACAAGCAGCTTTGTTCACATTTGGGGTACTGATGTCTGCTCCCAGTTTTGAGAGTCTTGCTCTCCAGCTGAAGCATTGTTTGCTGGGAAACCAACACCTTGTATTTGACTTTTGTAGATAGGTTCTGATGTAGGTACATTAATTACACTGTAGTTAATCTGATTACAATATGATTCTGATTTTGATGTCTGTAATTACTACCACTTCATATAGCTAGAAGGTTAATTTAATGCCTGAATTACTTTTAATTACCTCTTAAGTTCCTTACTTTCATATTTAGTACATGCACTTATTGCAAAACCCCACTATCAGAAGATTAACTTAATTACCTTATTTCAAGTGAACTTCTATTCCTGGGCAATTCCTGGTGATCTGTGTGCTCACATCTTTAATTAGTCTCCAGCACATTACGAACGTCTGCGTTAAGAATGCACCCCTTTAATTGCCATCTTGTATCTGGTAATTGCAACCAGTTTTTAAACTTCCTGGAGTTACACGAGTGGCAGGGATAAAGGGGTTCAGTTTTACACACAAAGCCTGACTGAAGACCACCAGTAAAGCAGGGCCAAGGTTTTATCAGGCTCATATTTCCTGACTTCTGCAAAGAGTATAGTGGAGAAATAAATCTCATACACACAGTTCCACCAACTGGTGTTTTGTGATGCTGTGCAGCTTTCTCACACATTTATGAACTCCAATAAAGTTCATTAATCTTCATTTTAGGAAATTTTGTATCTCACGATCACATCAGTAAATGAAGTGCAAAGATTTGTCCCAGTCTCAGGGTCAAAACCGATGTCTAACACACTTCACTTGAGAGGACCTGATCACACCCACTCAGAGATGGCTTCATTTCAAAATCAGCAGGGTCCCCAGTGAGCATTAAATGAAGGTCCTTGCCAGGCCCCCAAAGCAACAGAGAGCTCCTCCATTGCTGCAATGACAGCAACACCAAGCATCCTTGCAAACCTGCATGATGATAATAATGTCAGCCAGGCATCAGAAATTTTGAGCAGGTAACAGAATAACTGGATCTGAAACTCGGTGTTACCTTTCTGATTAGGGAAAGGGGTTGTTATAATCATTTTTGACTGGATACAAAGGAATTTTGAGAAATTAATGCACTACAGGTTAAGTGCCATAGGCACTTTTGAATAAGAAGCATTAGCTCCTATTTACTTCACTAAAATACCTCCCATTCATGGGATTTGGATTTACCTTGCTGTTTCTGAAAGCAGAACATGGGAACAAAAGGCTAAAACATTGTAAAATAATCCAGGTCCTTCGTGGTGAAGGCTAGTGGGTGCTATGAATTTTTCTATCTATGCCCTAGTAAGCTCCTGTTACACATGAGGCCCTAGAAACAAACATAAGACACAAAAATACTTCCCATGAAGTGATTTTAAAAAGTAGGAAAGCATAAAAAAACTCAGTTTTCTTCTAGTAGAATTTTTGAGATGGATATTATTTTAAAATAAATGCTTAAAAGCTGAATCATTTCATTTAATGTCATCAGTTAACTGCTGGAAGAGCTGGGATGAGCTCCCAGGACGGCGAGCGAGGTGTTGTGTGCCAGCTGCTCCACTGGCTTTGGCAACACTGGCAAATGGCCAGTTAAGCACAGGTTTAGAAATAAGGTTTCCTTGTAACTGCTCCTCTTCAGAGACGTGATAATGTGCCACATAAAGCGAGACTCAAACGTTACAAACCACTACAAAACTAAATGAGGTTGGCTTCTTTACACAGAGAATACCCTCAATTCTGAATGAGGTCAACAGGAACAGCAAGTGCTTCTCCCTTCAGAAAACCTGCTTAAACTCGTGAGACAGCAATATGCAGACAACATTAATGCTTAAAGAATGGAAAATCTCAGAAAAACACCATTCTCAGTTCATTTGTTTCCTTTCCTGTGTGGTGACCAGCATAATAAGAGCACGGTGATGAAACGTGTTTGATGACAAACTCTGCCCAGCTATTCAAATCCCTTGCATACAACATTCCTGATAAGTTAAGGATCTAAAATTGCTTAACCAGTGTTAATGGGCAAGTTAATTGAAGGTCTTACATGAATCCACATACACTACTGAAGAGTGATTAAAATAGCTCCATGAAAGGTACTCTAAGCCAATGCTCTTTTACGCTGTCGATTAGTTTCTTGATGAGATTCCAGAGAGAAGAGAAAGAAATTAAGTGAAGGGGCAAAATGGCATTGAAAAGAAAAATCCAGTGATGCAATTTAAGCTCAAATGCTCCTCTCCACAGCACACTCTGGCTCTTTCTCTCTGTGTATCTGTGTGCACACATCACATCTAGAGACAAAGCCCTTGTGGCTCTTCACACATCCTCCACATTTCACTCTTCTCACTTTTCCTTCTCCAGATACAAAGCAAATGAGGAGGGATGATGCTACAGAACACCAAAGGCTATTAAGTTCTGTTCTGGGGATTTTTTTTATATGTACATTTTTAAACTGTTAATATTTAGACAGATTTATTTAGTGCTACTAATCTACTGCATACAAATAATACATTTTTAACATTTTAGAGATGTTCTGTGATACCGGAAATGTGGGATTTTTTAGAGGATTTGCTGTTGTTTCTTCTTTGAGGGTGCCAACTATTTTTATTTTTTGACAACTATAATGTCAATAAGTAATGGGAAGAGGGTAAAAAAGGGTGAAAACTATTCCCTGTTTGCCTCTTTCAGGTTAATATTGACCACCTAAGCAACAGCTTGCATAGCTCATCATCACACAGAATTTGTCTAATGTTTCTAATACTTATTTGCTTGGTAGTTCAAATAATAGCTTACATATTCGTAATTAAACTGTTGCCTAACAACCCTAATTTAATGTGGGTAGCTAAAACATTACAGACTTTTTGCCTGTACTGGGCTTTTTGCATCTGCTTCCTCATGAGAAAAAGAGAATATTATGATGACTGGTCAAAGATTTATCCTGGATTCAGGGCTGAAACAAGGACTTTTTTTTTTGGGGAGGTGTTCATTAGAAGATGATGAGGGTAAGAGATGGATGTGCCATCAGGACTTCTCTACCATAAATCCTGCCTATGCCAATCAAAAAGAAATACTTATCTCTACTTGAAATTTCTGGGTCCTGTTGAAAAGAAACGGGAGTAGAAGGAATAGAAAAGATTTTAGAGGAGCTTAATTGTCCAGGTATCCATGGAATCACATTTCAAGTGTGATCCTCTCCATCAGCTGTAACCTTTCTGTTCTCATGGAGGAGTAGGGGGAACACCAGGACCAGGCAAATACTCATTTTTAAAATAGAAACACATATTATGTACACACACTACACATGCACACACACACTTTGTCCATCAGTCTGATGACAACTTCATTTGCTTGTATATGTAGAAATAAATAAATACCAACAGTCATTGGTGAGATCTGTACCAGTTTTTTTAAAAGAGAACTAAATTTCAAATAAATTTAAGTAGTTGATCAGTTCATCTTTTGTGCAGCTTTTTAGTGGATATAGGCCTCGCAGCCAACTCAAAAATATTCAGTGGAGGACTTAAAACACACACAGGACTAGGCTAAAAGAAAAACTCACAAAACTATGCAACCCAAATTATCTCTCAGCATTTCATTAGCTTAATGGAGAACATTAAACAAATAGTATTACTGAAAAAACTAATTTATTTGCAGGAGTGTAGTTATCATGAACATAGTTCCCTCATTTTTAATGTAGTAGGGTATTTTTAATTAGGTCTGAATGTTTAACTACATTCCACAAATCCTTTTACTTATGCAGTCCATGAATTTTTAAATTAGATTTGAATTTTTTTAGTTAACTACTTTCTGCAAACCGTATTAATATTCAAATTTAAATTTAGGAAAAGAATTAAGATACTCCCTCAAAGTGATGCATTTTGTTTGATGCTACTACCTTGCTGTCCAATATTTTATGAAGAATACAGACCAAGTTTTAAATCTCTAAATGCCACAAAAGACTATTTGAGATATTTTCAAATAAGCAGATTGGAGATGATTTTCCCACCTAACAAAGATTAATTGAGAAGTGAATCCTGCTATGGTTGTTCCACACAAAACACTACTGCATCAATTTTTTTGTAAAGTTTGTAATCTACAACTCAGGAAATGCTAAAAGGCCACACTTTCCACCTTTTCACATAGTGAGTAGTACGTTGATATTGATTTTCCAAATGGTTCTCCAACAGGTTATGTAAATAAAATTTTATTTTTACTTTTGGTTAGGGTTGATCAAAATGCTTCTTTACTTCAAAGAATTATTTAAAAGGAAAATGTTCTTCTTCTTTATTCCAAATTTCAATTCTTTATAATATATCTTTGAAGTAGAAACAAGTGAGTGCATTTGTTCTGATTGTAATCAAGCATCTTCTGTTTTATCACATCAAAAATTGATGTGAAAAACAAAATTATTTCCCAAAAAAGTTAAAACCACCTTTCCTGTGAATAACTACATGGTTTACTACAACGTGTTTTAATGGGAAATTTTTTGCTTTATACATTTAGATAAGCAATCACTTCTCTATAAATAGGTGACTAAAAGTACTTGTTTATCACATTCTGAATTTTCTTCCATCAGCAACAATTTCGATTTGTTACTTTTTAAAAGTACCACTTGAGATTTTCTTAACTCAGTGACAGATGGAGTTATGGCTTTAATGCTAGAAATGTCAGAATTCCTGTTATTACTTTAAAATGTAGCAAATTTACAGGCACATGGACATGGTTTATTTTTCATATCAATCAGATCATGTCTGAATGTGTATGGAGCCACTTTCAGCAGAGGTGAAAAGGGAGGGAAGTAAATATATTATATTCTGGTTGAATGCAATTTACTAAATTTCTCTTTCCTCTGTGACTAAATTGTCATCTGTTTTCTCACAAATGCAGGAGGCTGCCCCTTCAGAGCCTTCTCCCTTCTTAATGATCATGTCTGTAAAATGAGAAATACTGACATTTTCAGATAGGCATTCTCAGTTCCCACTCCACATTTCCTATTTGACAGACCAGCGTGATAATGCTGAACTCAAGAGGTAATTACAGAGTGACAAGTTTCATGATTGAAGTGCTGGTTCATCCAATTACTTCCACAGCCACGTTAGGCATATATTTCATATCCAAACCACCCCAAATTGTGCTGTTTCCTCTCCTGTTACACTCTGATGCCTGCGAGTCCACCAGGCTTCTATCTCTCAGTCTCCCAGCTGAGATGGCTCACATTATATATTTATCAGCCTAAAGAATCTTGTTTTAGTTAATTTAACATAATGAAGCCTGGCTGCATGCTAGTTTATCATTAGGGTTCTACCTCTCCAGTGATGTATTACACTGTAAAAAATTCAGATGGCTCAATGGAACTTGCATTCCGTTGGTACATCAAACAACAGAGGAATGATTAATTCATTGATACATGATCAGAAGAATATTGCATTGGGTCTGCTCCAATTCTGCTCTGAGTCCTTCACTGACAATCTCATCAGGAGATCCCCATGGTTACCCACACCCTCTTCAAACAGATCCCTATTTGCTGCACAACATGGGTTTGCTATTCTTCTCTGATGCCTTCCTTTCCTAATTGCCTCATCTCTTCTCCATTTTTCCTCCTGTGCCACATTCCTTTATCTCCACAGTCTTCATATATGACCAGATTCAAGGTCAGTGGAGAGCCCAGCACTTACACATTAGAATATATTACATCTCTTTTTACACCCTACATCCACTTTATTTCTCCAGGCTACTGAGGAAGGGTACTAACAAACTTCTGACATCTTTGTTTTTCTAAAAGAAATGCAGTTTTCTGCCAGTCAGTAACTTTATGATGGCTAATTAAAAATGCACCATGAGTTTGCAGAGCTAAGCAAACAAGCCAGAAGGACAGGTGAGTCTGACACGAGCTGAGGCTGCCCCCAAAAAGGACTTAGAGCCAGGTTACACCACCTGATGCAGCAGCTGATGCCAAAAATCTCACCTGGCAAAGCATCTGCCCCTTTGACTGGGCAAGGCAAGGAACCCCACCTTTCACAGGGACCTCAGGAGGAGCTAAAAATCTGGAATTTGATTCCTTGTGTTGGAGGAGAGGAATGCACTTTAAACCCACAGTGCAAATGCACTACAGAAGGGAGAATTTTAAAAAGGACATAAGAAGTATTTAGGGCACATAGAAAAGCCATTAAACCCAGCAAAGTTCAATTTATTCTCTTCTACACTATGAACATCTCTAATGGTTTCCTGAATGACCCCTCTGGTTTTGTGTGCAATCTTGCTGGCCAGAAAGCAGCACATTTGTAACTTGTAAAATATAATCTCCATAAATGCCTCATTATCCTATTATCTGCATTAGGCTGGAAACACTAACTTGAAAAGACATTACCTGTAACATTAAAAATGTCATATAATTCAACTGAGCTTTCCTAAACTGACTATGTTTTGTAGCCTCCTTAGCTCCTTTAGGAAAAAACTCACCTTTTTCCTTTTTAAAGTCCAGAATCAGTGTAATTTCTATTCCTTCCCTTTTTCAAGTACTACAAGGTATTTTTGTAATATGCTGATATATTCTAAAGTGCACTACTACCATACACAACTAATCCTATAATTAAACCTGTGTTCTTCCCTTTCAATTGCAGGTTCTAGAATTATACTTGATTTCAGTGGATCTACCTTTCTGAGCTTTTCAAGGAATTTTCCTGTCCTTTGTTTCATATTAAATTTCTTTTTGTTTTCTGTTACTTGTTTTCCAATGAACAGGCTAAGATAACAGAACTGTAATGAATTCACATGGTTCTTAAAATGCTTATGATATTTAAGTAAGATCCTTGTTCTTATAGAAATAACTTGTATTTTTAATACTAATCATGTGACACATAGATGCTTTTCCTTGAAAATGTAGAGTCCTGTGCTAAAAAAATCACGTTTCATTTTACACACTATAATTAAAAATAGCTGGAAAAGTCACAATGAAATTGTGGTATCTTCTGACACATTTGCTAAGGCAGTTTTTGTACTTTAGCACAAGCTCTGTAGTTTTAACAAGGGGACAGCAGTGCTGAGGCCAGAAGGCAAAATCAGGATCTACATAATCCCATTACTGACCTTCAAAGTTGCTTTATTACTTGAGTGCAGCTATTGAATGAGTAAAATTTCCCTTTTCTCTGATTCACTGTGCAGATGTTCATAGTTATACATAAATGAGTACTGGAAAACTCTTAAAAACTTAAATATATTGTTTCATATGTACTAAAAAACAGTAATTTCAGTGAATATCTAGATATATACACACATACATATCTTTGTACACATATATCACCTATTTTATCTGTAAGCACCTGCCATTTGTCCTTTACTAAAAAGGAATTCCCTGACTGCAGTGCCTGCTTGTGGCTGCACTGTACCAATGGCAGGGAAGGAGGACACAGCTGCATTTGTGAGAAAACTCATTAACTTCAATTGCTCTGCAAATTTCACGACACAGCTCTAGACAGCAGCCTAATTAATGCAGAAAGCTATAATTTTATAGATTAAACCTAGAGAGCCAGAAAGAGTAGAACTCCTACTGTCCTGTTCTCCAAAATCAATTTATTTTCCTGGTGTCCTGTCTGCATTTCACTGTTCTCTAGGCAGAAAATTTTTCTAGACTGAAAATTAGACATTCTAAATAAAAGTTAAAGAAATATTTACTTTTTGCATCTAAACAGAAAATGGTTGATGTTTTGGTTTGGTTTGATTTTTTTTTTCCCCTGTGATTTAGGTGAATGAACTAATCAATGCAACCATGTAGAACTTACTTAAAATTAACCATCTTTAATTTACTTTGGTGCTGTTGCTGCACTTTGCAAATCTCTGCATGCTCCACAACTGCTCAGTGCACTGTAAGATTTTGGGATATGTATTTTTTTTATTACAGGGCAACAGCTGTGGAGACCCAAGATTCCACATTTATCACACCACAGCTGCCAGGAATTTCACCAAGATAGCAATGACTGAATGCAAATCCTCATCTATAAATCTCAGTATTGACCATTTGAAATAAAGAGAATTTCCTAGAGAAAACCTAGCAGTGGTAACCAAATCAAGCAGCTTCATCTCCATGCAAGAAAAGGAACAAAGTAAATATTCATGGAGCAGCTGCCTTAAAAATCCTGCTCTGGATTGCCTGGTCCAGTCCTGTGACTGCTCCTAAACTTGCACTGGATAATTACAGGTGTTTAACAAGGATATAAAGATGGGGCCTTTTGGATTAAAGTGCCCATATATTCCACACTTTTCTAATTAACTTCTATTTTTCCCCCAAATGCCATCCCAGCCCCTGGGGAGTGGAGCAGGGGATGGAGAGCTCAGTGCTGCTGCAGCAGCTGCAAACAGCAACAGAGCAGCCCCTCCAGGCAAGGGCTCATCTACCATAAAAGTGTCCTGGGGACTTTCCTGGCACACTTTTTCATTCCTTTGTGCTGCCAAAGTGACTTAAAGGTTGTGTGGTGTTATGCAACTACAGGACAGCCCTTTGGGGGACATGCAGTGTGTCTGAAGGGGCCATAACAACCAGCCAGGAAAATTTATTTGGACCAACAAAAGAAAAATTAATTCCTCTTCTCTAGGGAGGAAAATGGACTCTAGTTCCTGTAATGTTTAATATCTGCATTTCCTGACAACATTCTGGATTTTTATACATCTTAATAATATCTGAAGCAATAATAATTACTGTATTACTACAAATAAACACAATATTTTAACTAAAGCTGTTGTTTCAGGAATGGTATCACCAGGTCCTCAAGGACTGACCTTCAAGTCACTGTTTATGAATAAACAAAGGCCTGATGATATTATTCCCACTAAGTCTAAACAGCTCTCTACCTCAGTGGAATTCAGTAGAAATCCATAAATTTGTTCTCTGATATTTTTATCAAACACTGTTCCCATCATTTATCACCAGCAGGGCTACAAACAGCAGCAGTTTGAAAACCTGTTTGATCAAAGCAATCTTCTGTCTTAAGTAACATTTTCAAGCAATGTACTAAATGCTTTGGAACTGATGTGAACATCTGGTCCCAAAAGTGACAAACAGGCTTCTGGTTTTTGGGTTTTTTTCTTTTTTTTTTTTAGTTCCTCTGCTCTGAATTTGTAGAATTAAAGAAAATAAAAACAAGGACTGAAAAAAAACCACAAACAAACAAACAAACAAAAAGCCCCAAACAACCTCCAAAATCCCAAACCAAAACTACTTTTAAAGCAAGGGAAATCGATAGGCTTGAATGAGCCAAAAGATCTCTTCCTGAACCTCTGATGTTCTCCCAGATTCTATTTTAATTTGAGCCAAGGAACTTTAGGAAGGTATGAAAAGGAGATGAGGCTCTGACATGCTTCAACAAATCCTTCAGATGTTACTACAGCATCTGAAATTCTGAGATCAGAAAGAAAGAAGCCAGTGAAGCTCAGGACACTTGGCAAAGCACGGGTTGGTGGCATTAAGGCATTTGTCACTGCATATGCAAAGCTGTAATGCCCCTCTTGCAGTTTTATTCTGTACTGCTTCTTCTTATAGATAATATTTTATTTGGGGAGAACCCATGGTATTTTTAAATGATGTTTTTTAACTTGTGAAAATAATGAAAAAAGTGAATTCTTGGGTATTTAAGTAAATACAGAAATATTCAGTGTGTATCAAAAGCCTATAATAACTGCTGGAAAATCCTCATTACAGAAACACAGCTCTTCCGCAGAGGTGATCATTGGATCCCTCCCTTTAGAACAGAAATAAAAAAGAAAGAATATAGGAGATATAAGCAGTTTAAAAGTCCCCACAATAATTCCCCAGCATACCCAAGAGGGTTGGTTTCATCATCTTCAAACTGCTGTTACACCACTCCCACCAAATGCTGTTAATTTAAACAGTGTTTTAAAAAGGTGCAAATTAACACTGCTACTTAGAGGAAAACGAAAAATCCATGCTCAGTTGTGCACCAAATTCATGAATAACCCATTAGTTCAAGAGGGAGGACAGCACACCATCGTGGTAAATACACATTCACATTTTGTGCATGGCATTGCACACCTTTCCCACGACTGATTCCTAACAAAATACCTTCAAAATGGGAAAAAAGGGAGCATGTTTAACTCAAAATATTCATTACACGAACAGCTCGTGGGATTTTAATGCTCAGAACTCAGGATGGGGGCCAGGTATTGTCTATTTATCAAAATTTCCCAAAAGGAGGCTGCAGAACATAACCTCTGACAAGAGGTGCAGGTGAGTGTAGAGCTCATAAATCCACACAGAAGCAGGACTCCTTTTATAACCAGAGCAGGACTTGGATAAAGGCTGCAGCAGAGTGCTGTGAATAAATTTCTGAGCCCTTCTCATGTGGTAAATCTGCAGGGAACACAGTCCCTGTCTCTACAGAACCATGACAGGACCCAGCTCCACCTGACAGGACAGAAAATGTAATTCTCCATATCCAGCACTCTGCTCATCAACAGGCAAGAAGCTGAAGCATTTTAAATTACCAATTTCTTCCCACACAGCCAACAGTGAAGCCTATAAAGAACATTTCTTCTAAAAGTCACTGCTACCAGATGTGAGCTCAGTGCTGTCTCTTTAACAGAGGGAGGAGTTTGGCACCCTCAGAATTTGATTATTTACACTCAGTTCCTCCAGCAGAATTCACATGAAATAAAACCAACATTAAGAATAAGCCCCTGCCATCTCTCCTGGTTTGTTTTTCTAATAAATTTCAGCTCTCATAGCTATCTAACTATCCATGAGATATTCCTGTGGCCCCATCAGAACAGCAACTGAGCAAATGATGGTCTCCACTCCCTCAAATTACACCCACTTCCTTTTGAGATGTACAGCAAGGGAGGAAAAGGCAGGATTTTTTCAATGTAACTCCCCAGGTAGTAGTGAGTTATCCTGAATAGCAAGAACTGTTTCCCTTACATGAGACTCATGGCAGACATGCAAAAACCTGAAAAGATTGTCAAAAAGAACTGGGAGCAAATCTCCAGGAAACCCAATTGCATCCAACTCCAAGAGAATTTCTGTTTTACCTGCAAAACTGTTCTCCACTGCCTTGCTCAGAGAAGCAAAAGGCCCTTTAAGAGCCTGAGCAAGAACTAAACTGCAAGCAAGGAAGCATATGATTAATTCAAATTATAAGAATGGCAATAATGGTGATACTACAGCTCTGCAAAGAGGGTGGATTGCTTCTGACTTTATAGAGCCTGAATTTCAATTACACAGGAGGAAATTGTTTCATCTGTACAAGTCATATCTTCTAATGGGTTGCTATTTGACTTATGTTGCTACTTTTATTATGTTGCACATGTTAATGTAGATATTAGCCCATTGGGTAAGGCACTGCTCAAATACATAAAACATTCTACAAATAGTGCTATTTAGGAGACCCTTCACTCCTGTGGAAGGTAAAAGGCTTGATAGGTAAGGTCAGGCTGTGACCTAAAACACATCACACCATACCCAAACCTGCCCAAAGTGGCACATTGCACTCAGACCTCCTTGTGCCTGAAGAAGGTACAGAGCTCCCCACAAAATCACCCTTCTTTTTGGAACACCTTTTATAAAAGAGCAGAGGTAGCTTGAGAACCAAACTCCACTGGAAACTGGAGTTTCTCCCTTTGCAATGGTTCTCCTTACCTTGGCAAATGTGCATGACTTGAATCACAATCAGAGGAATTATTGTATTTTAGCTATTTTACACTTCTTTTGAAAGAAAATGGTTTAAGATCGACAACCAGCATTACTGCTTGGAACCCCCAAAATTATGAAGTCATCAGGTGCAAAACAAAAATACTCATTGATTATTTTTTTCCACAATGTTACCAGACACAAAATTAATCAGAGCTCCAGTAGCAATATCAGTCCTAAAAATCTGTGTGACCATAGCTGATATCTGTGATGGGTCAGTACTGAGAGCAGGGACATGGGAATGCATTAGATGCAAACATTTTGAATTTTTTTTTTATGTACTCAGGGTAACTTCCAACATTCTTCCATGAAATTAGCAGTTTGCATAATTACTGTCTCTAACTGTAGGAGGTTTTTTACCTCTCAGCTTTCATGTAAACCAAGTGACCTCCATTTCAACTGTAATTGCACCAAAGGAAACATTAAAAGTTACATCTCTGGGCTGTGATCAAGCAATTATTTAACAAAGCACAAATAGTTTCCTAAATCCAAATAGAACACATCTAATCAGAGATGGCTAAATAATCCAGGAGAAATCAAAGGGACTTTATGATCTCCAAAATTATCTGCCATCTGCTACAATTCCCCTCCTTTCCTACAGATTTTAAGTAGGGTTAGTTTCATAGCAGGAAGACTGGAAAAGATAAATTCATTAAAAAAAAACCAAAAAAAAACAAAAAAAAACCGAAAAAGATAGTAGACAGATAGCAATTTACTAGAAAAATATGAGAGCTCTGTACCCAATGTTTTGTAGGAATTCCTGGGGGTTTGGGTGAAAACTTTTGCCAAGAAACCTCAATATGACAGGACACCAAAGAGAGGGTCTAACCACTTTGCACAGGTTTTCAGATTCTTATGGAGATTTCTGTCCATTACAAAACATAATCTGGTTGTCAGATAAGCAGTTTTCATGAAGGTTGTCATGAAGCAGATGTAGAAACATCCCAAGATTTTCCAGCAGTCTTTCTTTACCTTCTCAAACACTTTTCTCATATTACTTTAGGATTTAAACCCTGTTCCAACCAAAATCAATGGCAATCAAACATGGTCTTCCATTCCAGAAGTAAGGAAACATTGGAGGCAAATACACTGTGACAGGTGAGAATCCCCTCCTGAGATACCCAGGCACCAGGAGTTCTGCCCAAGACTGTAGTCTGATTATAACCAAATCCCAGTCAAATCCCCTTCCCTGACATAACTTGAATAAAAGAAACGGTCAAGACAGGGTCTCACAGATCCTGTCCTTACAGTTTCTCAAGGGAAGGAAGGTGTCTTTAGGAAGAGGTAAGGATTCAGCTCAGGATAACTATTAGATCAGTCAGAAACTCCAGCAGGAAAAGTGGAATTTTGCTTCAAGGCTCACCCAGTGTCCAGGGGGAGATGCTGCTGACTCTCTGACTGCCCTGCAGAGGCACAGCCTGAGATGGCCAGACCTGGACCTGTTGGTTTGATGTCCACACAGGCTGAGATACACATTAACAGGGACCAAATGCCATCAAGACCTCTGTCAAACCTGCATGGAATTAGCTGACAGGTTTGGAAGCTTTGGGGCTGCAGGACACACAGTGCAACCAGGGGTGTCTTAGCTCCTTAGAAACCATGCTAGGGATGCTGTGGGAATGGGAGAGTTTGTGGTATAAAGTGTAAAATGCACTGCAGGAGCACAAAGCTGTTCTTCTTCAGAGCTCAGAAGGGGTAGGACACCAAACACAGTACTCTGCAGACAGTTTAACAGTGTAACTCACATGAGTGAGAGTGCAGAGAAGGGAGGAGTGGCTGCATGCTTTCCCTGGGGCTGAGCTGGTCAAGGACACAGGCACAGGGATGTCACTGCCAGAGAGAGCAGGGGAGCCACAGTCTCCTTCTGGGAGGTGGAGACTGTTGTGCAAACAGTGTCACCAGCTGAAGGCTTTGAAGGGGAAGGGAGGGCCAGAAGTAGAAAGATGCTTCATCTTCTCTTAATGTCCTGTCATCTGCATCTGAGAGGCAATGATCATTAAGTCAGGTTTTAATTATATGTTCTATGGTGGCATCTGGATTTATATTCCTGAACTGAGAAAACAGAAGAAAACCCAGCATGTGGGAAGATTATGGTCCATAGATGGAAGGGAGTTCATATAATCTAATTAAAATTACGAAAAAAAAATATAAAATCGATCCATTTAACTTTTAAAACATTCATAAACTACCAAATCCAGAGGGTCTATGTGCAAATAACAAATAAATTACCACCAACAGTTATAAAAGCATAAGACAGCAATGTTTTTAAACTAGAAAGTTATCGAAAATGAGTTTCTCACACAGCTGCTTTTCAAAAAGTTAAGGAATCCAAATATGCTCTAGACAATGAGGATTACAGCAATCAACACTGAAAAGGCAGAAAGGACAGAGAACCCTTTTGTTATGGAATTTTTCTATACAAATAATATATTCTTCTAAAAACCTTATCAAGATACACCTTTAGCCCAATTTCAGAGGTATCTCTTATAAATTATTTGAATTGTTCTTTATTATGTTAGTGACTTTGTATTTCTCTGTAATTTAATTCCTCCTTCATTAAGTAGCATTCTGATTTTGTTCTTTGTTGAAAACCTGGGCCTTCAATTTGTTGGAGAAAGTATATACACATAATAATTGTTACATTTTCTGTTTCTTATAATCTTCCAGAGTTTTCTCCCAAACTTATGAAATTATAAACTGCCCTGAAATAACAGCACTATTGTTTCTATCAGGAACATGGGCCAACAATTCAAACTAAGCTTATGAGAAGAACTGTCTGAAAATGTTTCAGTTTCATCATTCTAGGTGCCTACTCCATAGGTCTCAGGAGAACTATAAATTAGGGCAATAAAAGTATAGAAACAAAAAAGCCAGTTTAAAACTACCTTCATAAACTTGAAATACTGGAATACTGTGTCTGTAACAAAGAATGGTATCTGCATTTGTATTTATTCCCTCCCATACAGCTAATAAAATGCACTATAAATAGCTCCCTATGTGGATGGCAAAGAAAGAAAATGCTATGGGAAACAAGTCAGTATTGGAGATTTTGTAAACAATCAAAAAGAACAGGAAAGATGACTTAATAAAATAAAATTTTACTTGAAACAGAACTATGAGGATGGATGCATTTACTCCAAATTCATAACAAGTTTAGTCTAGTAAATACTTTTCTTCTTTGACTGCTAGAATTTCAAGGCAATAACACAAACATTTAACATTAGGAATTTTAGAGAATTCTCTGTGTGCTTTCTAATAGGCTCCAGCAAAGAAAAGAACCATTTTTAAAATATTAAATGAATTCTCACTTAATTTTAAATCAAGAAAACTTTGCATGTCTGCTTGCCAGAACACCTGATTCTTACCAAAGGGAAATGCTTGTGTGTAGTGAGGGCTCTCTAAGAGCCATCTGCACCCAAATTACTCAACTGGTTAATGAAAAAAAAAACCACAAAACCAAAACAAACAAAGAGAGGATTTGTGTTGCAAATGTTTTGAGTTGGTTCTCAAAAACAAACGAGAAAAATGCAATACACAAGCATACAAAGCAAGGTTCTTTAAATGTACCCTTAGCCTTCATGGGAAATCAGAGAGATTCATCCTGCTATGACTTGTGCAATTTGACTGGCACAATGAAATGATTTTGCAAGTGAAAACAGCTTTCTGTTTTACAAAATGGAAAGTTGCCTCATCAAAATGAGGAGAGAGAACTGAAGGTCAGAACAATGAGTCATCTTCCTAAGGCAGAGTCACATCAGAGACCTTCAAAGAGTCAAGTAGTTACTCACGGGCATTTGAAAGGAGAGGGGGGGAAAAAAAAGAAGAAAAATCACATAAATGAAAATTGGCTGAAAATAAGCACCAATTGTCTGTCTGTTTTTGGAGCTATTGTGCTTTCTGCAGTGTATCACTAAGATGGGTGATTATAGCACATTATAGTAAAAGACAGTCTTCTAGGGAAGTTTTGAGAGACACACTGATTGGTTAGCAAATGTACAAAAGATGAGGAAAATGAATAGCAATAAAGAGAGGGAATACATTAAAAAAATAATAAACTGGAATCAGACAAAGAAGCTCCTAAAAATCCTTTTTTTTTTTTAAAACACAAATACTAAGAAGTGAATGAAAGACAAAAAGATGAAAGAAGGATGTAAGACATCTCAGCCATAGCATGTATTTTTTGTTTTCTAGTTGCAAGTAATAAAGCAAGCCTTCCCTCCCCCTGGTTTGGTCTCTGCAAAGCACAGTGCTGAACAAAACTCGCAGCCAAATCAATGGGAAGAGTCACAGTGACTGCAGGGAAAGTTTTTCTGCATCCACCCAGTGGGCTGCTGCTTTTTGTGTCTGTAACCACCAACCCCAAGGAAAGATGGAAACAGGGATTGCTGTCTGTGTTAAGAGTGCAGAGGCACCACGGAGTCACTGAGGGGTGAGCAGTGCTCACAAATCCAGCTCACAGCATCCATGGGTGCAGCAATTTGGACACAACTTGTAGAGAGCTCAGCCCTGGTTCCTGGGCTGCCTTTCAGCTTCCTTTCCATTGTGACACAGCAGCACAGACCAGGGTTTGGAGGGCTCCAGCTCAGAGCCAAGGCTGCTGCCTAAGAGACAAAAATCAGCCCCTGCAGTGCCAACACTTGGTCCATGGCAAGCCAAGAGGCTGAAATGTTTCTGAAGTCACTCAGCAAGGGATGTGAAAGGGAGATGTTTCTCTATATTATGAATACTTTTATTCCCATTAAAAACATCTGCTGTTTCAAAGCAGGGTGAGGAGTCAAAAATTAATTCCCAAATTTTGGAATATCTTGGCTTAACATCAATAGTATATCCATACTTTGTCTTAAAACTTCAAACTTATTTCAGATTTCATGAGGTGTAAGTGATCAAAGCACAGTGAGAGGCACCTCCTCTGATAAACATTTAAAAGCACATTTTAAGCAACCTGTGCTCAGAGTCTCCCTGTGCTACATAAAAATAGTTTTCCCTTAGCCCTGATTCTTCTTTTTAAACCACCTTTCAGTCATAGAGAATTCTATTATTTTACTCAGTTTCAAAGAGTACATTAAGTACAAAAGCTCATGAAACCTTTGATCAATAAATAAGCCAGAGTAAGTTTGGCAAAATAGGAGGTCAAATTACACCTAAAGCACTTTTGACTCATGCCACAGAACAACCATTTGCACAGCAGACTGACAAAACTCTGAAAGGGCATCAGAGAAAGTGAAATCATTCACTCTCCTCATGAACTTTCAAAAGAAAACTGTGAAATTAAACAATTTTTCTCACAGTTTTAATACTTTGGTCTCATTCAACCACAGATGTGGCATTGATAACGTTGGAACATTATTCCTGTACCCTTCCAAAATGCAGTGTCTGGTGCTATCTCCCATTCATCACACACCTTCTGCTATCATTATGGCACTAAAGCCACAAGTGTGCTATCTCCAGCTCATAATGAGAGCTGGTGACAATTATTTCTTTTTCCACTTTGGTATCACCTTTGTCGTAGTACAAATTAATTCTGTGTCATCTGGGAACACGTACAGTTACACTACTTTAAGAAATATGTTATGCAACTCTACTTTGACTTCTCAGTATTCTGGTACACACCATCCCTTCCAAGCTCCTCTCTTTATAACATTCCTTGATAAGCCTACTTCCCTTTTAGGTACCAATTAATGTATATGAAACCTGAGTAACAGCCCTGTAAAGCAATGAAAAGGCAGACAGTGGACGTCAAAATGAGAGTGGAGTGCATTCTGAATGTCTGCCCAGACTACACATTCCCTGTGGGATAATAAAGCAGTTAAAAAAGAGAGCAGTGGAATGGCTACTCTATCAAATTAGAGTATGTAGAAAAGGTCAAAGCAGTAGAGCACAGTGTTATAATTCACAGATTATACAAGACATTAAAATTCTGATATGACATTCTTTGGGAAAGAAAAAAAAAAAGATTGTAACAAGGACAAAAGATGGCAGGATATTAATCCATTCCCATGACAACATTTGTACCCAAATTGGAAAAGGTACAACTCCAACCCTTGTTAAGCCTTTGCTAAGACTGGTTACATGGCTTAATTTTGAATACCACTTATTGAATCCCTGTCAACAGCTTCTGATTATATTTAATGGAGCTGTGCAAGGGGATGAAGTTGAATGACACAATTTATGTTTCTAAGGATACACACAAGTTCAGGGGATCAGCCTCCTGTTTCAACACACAATTGCATTTGCTTCATACAAGGCTGAACAAGACAGAGATAAAAGTTTAAAGTATTTGTAGCAGACATGTGAACAAGCACATCTGAATATATAAAATTATGTTAATTGAATTATTATTATTTGTATCCCTGTAAGAACTAAATTGGTTAGTCAGGACTGAGGAACAACCCTGTCTGCAGTAGGACTGCAAATAAACAGCAGAAGCAAAAAAGACATGGTCACCTGCCACCATGAGAGTTTACAGATCTAATATTAAACATGCCATGACAAGGGAGTGTAGCAACTGTAAAGACAATAAAAATGCAATTGAGGAGCCTGATCAAAAGCAGAGAAATCAGCAGGAAGATTCCCACTGCTTGAATGGGCATCATATCAAGTTTTTGATCACTCCAACTATTTCCCTACAATTTGCAGTTTTTCTTTTGGTAACTCAGTAATTGAATAATACCAAGTAGACCAAGCTGAGGCTCACTCTAGCTATCACCATTCAACTCCCTTCTTGTGTGTCACAACAAAAAATGTTTTGCAAAACAATTAGAGACAGAAACAAAGCAGTGGCTGCAGTACACTGTGGAACAGAAATCCACAGGAGCAGCACTCAGTCCACTTCAACTGAGGCAAACATGGGACATCTTTTGAATAAGATTCTTTAAAATTTAGAGCTGAAGGAAACAGTGAGATTCAATAGTAAATTCACCTAAAACTACTTTGATTTTTAATACAGTTAAAATTCTCAGGATAGTTATCTGGGGAATACTTAAAAGTCCAGCTTTTCACTAACATTAAATCATGTTCCTTCATCTTTGACACAGTAGTAGCATTAAAGCTGGTTATAAAATTTTAAGTCAGAAAGGACATAAGCTACAAAGAGGCTCCTTTTTTTCTGCCAGTGCAACAATCCTAACACAAATGTAGATTTTATATCCCATTATCTTTGGTGATTAAAGGTCAGCTTGTACACTTGCCAAGTGGTTTGAGTTCATGCCCTTACCTCGTGAAAACTTCCCTATGGGGGAAAAAAAGTCAGGAACAGAACCATAAAGAATATTGTGTTTGATGATATAACATGCCAGCTTTATCATTTCCTTCCTGTCTGTAGAGCCACAGCAGGTGAAACTGTTATCTGTGTGTTTTCCAGCCAAATCTCAGAGGCAGGATTTCTTGCTCCAGACTTTCCACTCAGCCCATGACTGAGATTGATTTACCCTTATTTCTTGTCATCCTTTTTTGTACTTCAGAGGCAAAGGAGGCTGCACCATAGCTCAAATATTTAGGCTGGCAGCTTCAAAGATACACTCTGCTAAACACTGAATGGTGCTTTGGCCTTTAAGAGGATGTATCATTCAGTAGCACCATATTTTTGAGCTAAAATATTTAAAGAAATGTTCTGGGTTTTACTATTTTTGAACACTTAAAACCTGCTTGCTTATGCAGAACATTCAGGAAAGACTGGGAACCTTTATTATAAAGGTATCAAATAAATTATTTCTGCTCTTCCAGTGTGCATCCCTGGCTGCTAGTAGTGTTAGCTGCATAGAATATTCCAGCAACACAGGCCAGAGCACAAACTGCAGGAGTCAGAGAATAACCTAATGTAGCAATTCTTTAAATAAAACCACAAAATCACAGGATAATATACATTGGAGGGGACCTCTGGAGGTTATCTAGTCCAACCTCCTGCTGAAAGCAGGGCTAACTTCCAAGGCAGATGTGCTTACTGAGACCTGAATGAAATATGCACAGGTAATACCCAGGAAATCACATTTCCAGGTGAATGTCAGACTATGGTGTTAGCATAGATCCCTGTTATGTTCTCTCTGGCCCTATGGATCATTCGTGATTTTTTCAAAAGGTAAGTCAAGCTCAAAAGCTCCCTTAGCTGGTTAAAAATGCTGATCAGAGTCTGCTTCCTGCTTAGCACAACAGAGGATGGAGCTTGATTGGCATGTCTACAGCAATTATGAGTTAGTAAGAATACTGATAAAGCAACACTCTAACAGCTCCCATCATCAGAAATCCCAGTCTAAAAACAGATCAGCCCACCAAATTTAAAAGCAGACAGATCTGTCAAATCATACATGTACATTCAGGTAAACAGCAGTAAAAGTCTGACAAGAACTCAGGGTTTTTACTTAAAGCAGCTATACATCACCAGATCATCAATACACTAAGTAAGCATGGGCCACTGATGTATTCCCCACATCCTCCTAAGACAGCAGTAATGCTGGTTAAAATCTGACAGTTCCTGCAGAATGTGGATTTTGCAGTATATCAACATGAGGGAAAATCCTTATTGAGCTCCCAAAACCTAATCCAACACACCTTCCAATGAAGTGGCTTAAGTTTTTTATTCCTGCAGCTCCCCAGGGAGCCTTGTCCAGGCCTCAAGAGATCTGAAAGCTCTGCCCTCTCAGACCTCTGCAGGCTCTGACACACCAGCTCTGCTGAAGCACCTCTGGAACAACGTGCAGAGGCCAGACAGCTTTGTTTGCTTTTTATTAAAGGTGCCTAATAAAGTCACGACTGTTCCTGCTGGCTAAATCTCATAGCAGGAGCTACATTGTGCATGCAGTCAACTGCTCTGCTGTTACTTAAAATGAACAGAATCAAAGCTTCTTTCTTTCGTCCTGGCCATTATTATTTACATCTTGAAGTCTGCACTATACTGGAATAAAATAACTGTCACCAAGTGCACTCTTTTCTTGCTGGCAAATTAGAGCTTTGGTGCAAAATACATAAGGCTATTTGAAGTCAAGAGAGTTATGCCATGGGTAAATCACCCTGGTGATATTTTACTATTTCAAGTCATTACAACCCAAGCTTTAGCTTGTCTCTGTGATACACAGTGCAATGTTCTTTAGAGAAGTAAACTGTGCTTCTTGCAAAATGTTTCAGATGGGAGTCTCTTTACTGTCTTTTCCCATTCCATTTTAAATATTTGATATGTATGTCTTCAGGGAAAGACCTCTCTATTTGCAGTGCCTTTGATTCAAAGATATTGCCATCTTCTTCACTTAGGAAGTGCTGAAAACATATAGTTTATTACTGGGAAACCTGTGAGCTGAGCTGGGTCATATTTTCTAGCCAATATGCCAGGCAAAAAGCAGCACAGAGCACTTGGTGTCTTTTACCACTAAAAGAAGAGAGATTGACCTTGCACAGTAGAAGAGAAATACACTTCCAGCATTAACTAAGCCAAAGCTCCTGGGAAGCACGTGGTGGCATCATAATTTCTTTTCCACCACCAGTACTGATGTGTGCACTGCTGCAGGAAATGGCAGAAAGAATACAGAGAACAGAATTTAAGAGGAAAAATACAAAAATATAAAGACAAGCAATCCCGTGTATACTGTAATATTTAAAATTATATCACAAAATCTCAGTGGATAAACAGTACAACACTCTGTGCAAATCACTGATTATGATCAATTTAAGCCCTGAGAAGCTATATTGCAATTATAGATCATAATATTGAATTTATGTCTCCAAAGAGATGAGATGGTATAAGAGGAAAGATGTATAGTATGGTTTAGTTTCTTTTGTTGCTTTGTAAGAGACCACAAGACAGAAAAAAAGTTAGGTCTTAGGTGGCCATGTGACAATAAAAACACTCTGTACTCTTTTGTGCAGTTATATTAACCTTGCCACATACAAAGGCAGTCTAATTTTGGTTGCCTGGTACAAAGCAACTGGTCTAAGGCATATTGGAATGGGAGCTAATATGCTCTGTGAGCTTTTATAAAACATGAATTACTTTGGATGTTGCTTTGTACCCGGAAAATTCAGAGTGGGGTGGGTTTTGATGTTGTTGCTGTTGTTGTTGGGCTTTTTGTTTTGTTGGTTTTTGGGGGTTGGTGGAGTTTTTTGGTTAATTTTACATTATGAATAATTTCAATAATGAGACATATTCCAGTTCCCTATTGGGACATTGCAATTCCTATTATTAATACAGCTATTGTTAAAGTAGGGCCTAAATATCAGTCAGGTGACCTTGCTCTGCCAAGTAAGAGGAATAACCATTAATAATGGTTGCTAACTCTCTATAATTATGAGATTAAATGGTAGCACATTGCACAGCTTTCCTGTGAAAATTCATGGCTGGCATTGTGAGAAGAGCACTCACAGGATGCCAGGTGAAGGAATATGTACTTGCACACATATCTCAAAATTCAAGTCTTTTGGACTCTGGCCCAGTGAAATCATGGAAAGACTCAATAATAGATCAGGTAACAAGCCCTAGAAAGAGATTACACTTTTTTTTCTATATATAATTCACAGAATTTTATCACCACCTAGTTTTGTACGTTGCTAGAAAGTTCTTCAGATCCAGCACATGGAGCCTTGTCCTCCTCTACCTGCCCCACTCAGCCCTGTCCCACTTGGCTGTGTAGTGGTTCCTTCTTACCCTGACCTCTAAAGCAAAACATTTAATTATTACATGCAAAATAATTATTGACAACAGAACAGAAGGGAGGAGAACAATCCCATTTATAGCTTATCTTGTCTGATGAACATGTTAATAAAAATGAATTATGCTGAATTAGTTAAACAATTATAAGAGCAAAATTCAATTGTATGTTCTGTATACATTGGAAGCCACAATTTTATTTTCTATTCCACTTATTGTGCCCTCAGTTTGGAGAAGATGAGCAATCAAAAATTCTTTGCATCAGCTTTAATTGCTCACATATCCAGTGTGTAAGTGCTTATGCAGTAATTCTTCTGATACACATTTTAAGTGTCAGTTNCAGCTTTAATTGCTCACATATCCAGTGTGTAAGTGCTTATGCAGTAATTCTTCTGATACACATTTTAAGTGTCAGTTTTCTCATTTTTTAAAGTAGTTAACACAGACCTCATATAATCACCTTAAGCCATTATCAACACTGTATTGTTCTTTTTTAACACTTAAACCTTCTTTTATGGCATATGCTTCTGTAATTGCAGAAGGGATTTGGTTTAGATCACTAACTCTTTGTTTCTTTAACTTCTGCCATTCAGAGATATTTGGTAGAGGGATAAATTCTGTGAAAACAGCAAATTTATTCTAAAAGAACTGGATGTATTCCTTAACACCTAAAAATAGTATGTGAAATACAGAAAAGTAAACTTGTATTTTCCCAGTCTTTTACCTCCTGTACAGAACACTGAAGTCTGTTGAAGAAAGGTTAAATGATGACCATACAAATATAACTTTTTACAGCAGTATCAGCTACTTTAAACTAATTTGAAGTCACAAAACTCTTCTTGGTGCATCAATGATTTTTACTATGATGATGATGATATGATAACCTAAGTTATTAGAAAAAGTAATTTCCCAGTTATTGTATCTAAAGGCAGTAATTACTATTTCAATAAAGAAAATGAGAACTATTAGGATGGCAAAAGAGAAGTAAATTAGCTTTATACCCTACACTCAATTAAACTATCATAGCAAGAAGGCAATGAATTAAGGTAATTTGAGGGAAGGAATGGGATTTTGTACAACAAAGTGTTTAAAAACTTTTTGAAAATCCACTGAAATCAAACATAAGAGCAGAATTAGCTATACTAACACCTGCTAAGACCCCATGTAAAAATAGCCTTATAAAATATCAGTAAAGGATGTCAGTTTGCACAGCTCAGGCTGTGACTTTGGCATGAATAATTCACAGAGGTGTCCACTAGGAACAGTCTGCTCTGCCAGTCTCACCCATTGCAATTTAATGTAAATTGGGGTACCACAAATAGAGACTCCTCCATTAAAAAAAAAAAAAAAAAAAATCAAACAAAAAACCCCCAAACATTTCCAGAATCTTTTAGGAACTCTCCACAAAGCTGAAGCAGTTTTTTTCTATTATCAGATTTTAGACATTGTACATTTTGCACAGACAATCAATACACTTTCCAAAGTCTCTTTTTAAATAGGAATCCAGAATGAGAAACTTGTTTATGGAATTTTTTTTATACTTTGAAGCAATCCACATATTTAGTGCTCATAGAATTTTAACGATTTTTCTCTCAGCTTCAGAAATTAATGATTTTTAATTAAATATGTTTCTATTACATGACATATAAGTCTAAGGTTGTTCATGGAAAATATTTACTCTTATTTTAAACCAATTCCCATAAAGCTCCTCTTTGTGACTCTCATAAGTTCTATGCTAAGGAGGTTGTATTTGCAATTTTTGTTTTCTGAATGTTTATATTGTTTTATACAAACAACAATCAAAGAAAATAAAATACTTTAAGTGGCATTTTTGCAACAACATGGGCTTGTCTTGGCTATCAAATTGTAAGAGCACAGAGAGAACTTCTCAGTGGTCATTTCTAAATAAAGTTATTGAGACTGCAGTTTGTACTTTGTTCAGGTACAACCTGTGATTTTCCTAAATCTCAAACTGAGTGTTCAGCCCCTTCTGATTTAGAGAACATTGTCCTTTCTAACTAGATAACCAACGAAAAAAAAAAACAAGCAATAAAAATTAACAAACAAACAAACAAAACCACGAAGAAACTAAGTTGTAACTGTTTAGCTATTAACACACATCACAGTTATATAAATGACTGGTAATATTTAGTATCTTTAGGCTTTTAGTACCTGAATTTTTGTATCTAGCAACCCTGACTATTGCTCTCTGGCACATAAATTTCACAGTTTGCACGAAACTATTTTGTTTCACTGCCAAGCTCCTTCACCAGGAGTAGAGCAGCACTGGAGCAGGTTAAGGAGTGTTCCCACATTACCTCCTCAGCACTGTTATGTAGCAGAATATTTCCCATATTAGTGCACCAAGCCTGGTGTGACATTTAATGGTAATCAAATATCATTTATTTTAGTGAAACTGACCTAAGAATTGTCTTCAGACCTCCAGGGAATATAGGAAAAATTAATTCTAACTTTCAGAATATTTAAGTTAGTGTAATTTAAGCTATTAAAATAACCTTCAAGCTTTTAAGTGGAAGAGAAAGATGGTAAGATTTTCTAGGCTAAAAATTCGTAATTTATCATGTGTGCTGTTTCAAAAGTGAATCTGAAGTATTCAAAAGATAAATTCAAAGATGATCTTTACTTGCACTAGGTGAATGTGGATGAGAACAGAATATTTTAATTGGAGAGTCAGTCTCATTTTTGGCCTTGGTTATCAAGCACTGTTTTATTTTACCCTACAGTCTCAGAAAGAGTTACCATCTTGTCCACCTTGTAAAGGAGGAGGCTGAAAAAATTACCATGTCTCCCAGACAAGGTTCATAGGATTTTACCCCATATCTTTAATGAACCAATGTCTCATTATGTAACAATTTTTCATTAAAAAAAATGGACATAATTTCTTCATCAGATAAATTTGCTGTTGATTACAGAAATCAATTATTTTTCTAAGAGTTAGAGATCAGAATTAGGTTCAATTTTTTCATTTTTTTTTCAGAATAGAGCCCAAGTATTTGTGGCAGCATCTGAGCTTGTTAACAGGATGATAAGTGATTCCAACCACCTGAACTGGTAACAACATTTTTTCATCAATACCTTCAAATATTGTTTTCTCTTTATTAAAATTCTAGTCCTCACACGTCCTCTGGAAATTGGTACTGGACTAGTCAGCCACTGGAATTTTATTCCTCTCCATTACCACTATATTTTCCCAGGCAGATATATATACTAAATTTTGACTAGCTGTCTTTATCAATATTAAATGCTGGAGATTTTCCATTCCAGCTTTTAAAAAATAAAACATAATCCAGGTAGGTTTAACACAGACACTGGCAGCAGTGACTTATCTCAGTGCCTATTAATGATAACACTTCTCATTACTGTGCATATCTATGAAATATTTCAGGTTGAAGAAAAAGTCTCAATGCCAAACAAAGACTTTACAGTCCTAGGAAAGCAGGAGTTGCATCTCTTTGATGCTATGAACAGAATCAAACATTACACATGTACCAAATGCAAGGTGACAAGAAGACCATGGCCAAAAAGACTGTATCCAAAACCAAAAATTACATTGGCAAGAGATAATTTTCCCCCCATCATATTCAACTCCGAAAATTCAATCTTGGAAGGAAGCCCACTAGTGAGGCAGCAGTGTATTTAAAATCCTGAAAGGCAGGAATACCACAATGCCTGGTTCCAAAGGAATATTACTGTTAGTATCAGAAATATCACCTCCTTATTTCTTTGATTACTGTGCTTGTAGCACACTCAAGCAGTTGAACCAACTATTCTTGATTTATTGTTTCTTTCACTGAAGGGAACATTTTACCTACTAAAGCAGGTATTAAAAATCCAGTAAGGAAACTTCTCAGAAATTCACCATAAACTCTTCCTACTAAAAAGAAAATTCAATAAGAGCACTGAAATATTATACAATACAGCAAAATCCCCATGTTCATTTGATATAGATAAGCCAATTAAATATTTACTGTTCTTGGTTTCCTGTTTATTACTGAGGCTTAACACAATGAAATCAGGTTTTAAATGACTGAATTTTATTCACCTTCATAAAATTACTTTACCCCCCCCAAAAAAATCAAATACATTTTAAGTTGTAAATCACTTTTATTCTTCCTACTTTTTTTTTTTTTTCAATTCGAAATCACTAACTTCATTGATTACAGTTAAAATTGTGTTAAATTATTCTGGCAGAATAGGAATGTCCAAAGATCTCCAGTACTGTTTCAAGGGTGAAAAGTTCACTAGTTTCCCACAAATAGCACATAATTATTATAATTTAAGTGTCCTGTGGTACTGAGAAGAACAGATCCCACCTCTGCACTGTCTGTACTGGGATAATTTTATTCAAAACTTGATCATGACTGCAGAAATATCACCTGGCTCTACTTAGAGCAACATTCCTCCAGCTTCTTGTACAGGCAAAGGAATTGAAAAGTGGAACTGAGTAGAAAACAATTATCTCCAGTGAAGATAAACTTCCATACTACAGAAGAGGATGTATTTGGTTGTGTTGATTAGTTAATAATTAGCTATTTGCTGGTTCTCTATCAGGCATCCAGACCTCCAAAAGTCTCATTTTTAGGTTAAGTCTTCTCGATTCTTTTACTGCAAATGTTGGCAACTCAGATCAAAGATACCTGAGAGCTCAGTGCTGCAACTCTGAGCAAGCTTCCTTGGGGATCTACCAGCCTTGATACCCAGTGCCTACTGAAGTAGGAAATAAATAATCTATATTTAAATCCAAAAATACTAGAATCTGCAGAATAATTTATTTTAGGAGCTTTAAGTATTTCATGTGAAATACAGTGAAAGAGAGGGAGTTAACTCCTTCATGGTACTTATGCCCACATATACAACATGGTAAAGATGACAATGGAAAGAAGACTTTCAGTATTAGAGTTGCTGAAACATTTTGCCAAAGCACATGAGATTTTGCTACCCTTGTGGGATCAAACAGAAGGGAGTTCAGAATTTTTCATTTGTGTCATATGTACACTGCTGAGTAGGTGACATCACACCCAATCTAATGCTATTTCCCTTCCTGAATCAGCTTGTAAATTTTAAATCTTGTCTTGGGGTACAGAACAAAGGTAAAAATAGTCATTTTTATCCAGTCCATTGCTATTATGGGGATGGGCCCTCCTGAGAGAATTTTTGCAAGTGGATTTGCAAGCAGTGACAGACCTGATGAGCAAAACAACGAGCTACAGTCTGACACCTTTCTCTGCCACAGAAACCCCCAGAGAGAAGTGTCCATCTTCACGCCAGCAGTGAGTGATGGGCAATACCTGAACACAGCAGAAGGCAGACAGCCCATCATAACTGCTCATACTTATGAATTCACAACTCAGCATCATCTTAACTGACACAACAAAAGTATTTCCAAATTTCCAGCAATCAACACTTTACACTCATTGCATATGCAGATGATATTTTTATGGAAGTTTAACAGGTAACTAATCCTTATTGCCTTTTTAATTTTTCTGATTTTTTTTTAGCAGAAAGAGCTGGTGAGTCCTAACCACAGTTATAAAACTTAGCAAGAATTTGGGTGGAAAGGTACATTATGCCTCTCTTACCTGGACAATCTGAAATGCTATAAAAACTTCACTCAGCAATCATGTATTTTAATTTCATATTTTAACCATGGATTACGGCTGAAAGCAGTCATGATGTGGAACTGAGAAAAGTAAAATTTTGTGTTCTTTATGCAGCAGTAAAATGTAGTAGTGCAATGAAATGCTGATTAAGATTTGGAGTATATTGCCCCTAACTACAACAGAGAGGCTGAAAGGTAAATTTTACTGGGGGGAATTTGCACAGAGTCCCTTTACAATCCTAGAAAGAACTAAGGGAATTTTTTTAGGCAATATCCCTGAAAAGGCCTACTTTATACAGTCTTCTGCAGTAAAAAATATGTGAAATCTCTAGACTGTAGAAAATGCCTATTTTTCAAAGAAGTGACACTAGGAAAAGGTACAGAGGTACCACTAAAAGTCTGGAGTATGGGGGTACATTCTGGACCATTTGTGGCACTGCTGAGGTTCCACCCTCATTTTCTACATTTCAGAGTAAATGCAGAAGGGAAAATTCTTAGCTAAAAAAAGTGCACTTTTAACAACTACTATAAAGCATGCCAGTAGGCTGGGTCTGTCTTCTGCCTGCGTCCAAAATCTGTGCTTTGCCTCAAACCACAGCAATCTTTGAAAGCTCATTTGTCTTTGCATTTTTCTGTTCATGATTTTCCATTGAAACAGCAGCTAAACACACCCCTTACTCCTAAATATTCGTGGTAGCCCTTTGTGAGGTGTGGGAGATGGCTGGAGCCACTCCTGTTTAATCACCAAAGCCAGCTGGAATCCATGAGCACCAGGAAGAGCAGGTGTTACAAAATAAGCTGAAATACACAACAAGGGGCTGGGGTTTGCAGTAGTCAAGCACACACATGAACCCAACTGAAGGACACTGCACACTTCTCACTGCCAACATCTAAAGGTGTTCCTTCTGCAGCAGCTCCAGTGGGATTCTCCCCTCCAATGAGCTCCCAAATGCACAAATGGATCTTGTCCCATTCAGCCTACATTGCCCAGCACATACTGGAATACCAAGTAGCTCACCCTCTTTCTCATTATGTGTCTTGGGGAAAAAAAATGACAAATTAGTGATTTATTATCTGATTGCCCAGGTTGGTTATCAGGTAGCTGGATCCTGACTCATAGAGCAGGATTACTGGGAAATCAAAGTTAGAACTTGCATTTAATATAACAGTGTGCCTTTACTAAGTGAAAATTAGGGGGAAAATAGTCTCTTAGCAAGATCTGAATTACATGGTAAATCAGGTAGAAGAAAAAAAGTAATTAATTAGACCTAAATAGCCCAACTAGAGGATTTTTATTTTAATTTAACATATAATTCTATACCACTGCCCATTACCACAAACACATTCCATATATTCAACAGCACTAGTGAAGTCCTGTTTATGGAGCCCACTTTTCTAGATGACCTTATATGAAAAGCATAACTCAAAAAGAATTGTCACTGAAGCAGAGGACAAGAATAACTTTACAGCAAAACTGCAATGCAGTTACTGAGGTGCAACTCCACCAAACTGAGGACAATTATTTCAGATTTGTGCCATTTGACCAGAGAAAAATCTAGTTACCTCTATTGTCACAGGTGACACAAGAAGCATTTGGAGGCACTTTGTGCATTACTAACTGTAAAATCAAAATGTTATTTCAAACTGTGTTTACCATTCAGTGGCAGGTATCTATCGTGTCATAAACAGAATTAAGTTGGCTTTGGTATACTGATTGAGGTTGTTGTAATATGTTAATACATTAATTAAATTGTTGTGGACTTTAATTAGTTATGGAAGTTAGGGAAATTAGTAATTAGTTAATGAAGTTAAGTGTTTGTGGCCTTGTTAAAGTGGGAAAAATACGATTGTGGTGGGGGCAGTTGTGGTATTGGGAGTTGGGAAAATGTTCTGGGATTTATTGGGACAAGTTGCTGTTGGGTTCTGTGTATTTTATATATTTATTGTTAAGGTCAAAGATGGGTCTGAAGGAAACTTCCAGAAGCTCAGGCAGAGACGGGGGAAAGCCGAGACCCCAAATCAGCATCAGGGGATAAAATGTTTCACCTCCTTGGCCTAAAGCTCCCAATCCCTTGGATCCAAAGCAGCTGAGCAGCAGCGCCCAGAGGGGGGAGAGAACAGAGAGGGAGGGACCCAACCCTGCGGATAAAAATGGAACCCCCCTCCTGGGGGGCTCTGGCCCTGCCCTTTGGAGGCTGAGCCCTGGCATCGTTCCCTTTGCTCCGCAGCTGGCACTGCACCAGCTTTGGGGCCTGGAGTGTTAATTAGAAAGGGGTTTTTTGTTAATAAAGCCCCTGAAATTTTTTTAATTGGCTTTGTCATTTTTGACAATTTGGGGACTTGTCCGGGATTAAGTCTCCCTCCCACAGCTCCTGAGGAAATCCCTGTGGGGCTGTGGGGGCAGCAGAGTGAAACCCCGGACAAACAAGAGGGACCCCCTGGCAGCACAGGGAGCTCTCAGGAGAGGAGAGGTCCTGGCTCCCTCTGGGCACAGCCACCCCTGAGCCGGGCACCGACCACAGGTGGAAAGGGCTGGGAGCAGCCTGGGAGGGGTGAGAAGGGAAGCATTGAGGGGGTTTGGGAATGAGAGGGGAGTGGCTCTGCAGGAATGAGAGGGGAGCGGCTCTGTGGGAACGAGAGGGGAGCGGCTCTGTGGGAATGAGAAGGGAGCGGCTCTGCAGATCCTGGAGTGAGGGTGGAGCCCTTCCAACCGCAGCTCCGTCCCTGCGCCAGGAGCTCAGCTCAGCTAAGGCTGGGAAGGGGCAGAGCGAGGGCATTGAAGGATGGAAGAGCCTCCCCAGGGGAAATGTTTCACCCTCTGCTGCCTGTAAGCGCTGTCCTGAGTACAGAGCAGAGCCTCTGGGGAGGGAAGGGCAGCGAGGGTGGGGCAGTGGGGCAGTTCCGTGTGTGCTGTGGGTGCCCTGGGCAGGGAGAGGGAGATTGGGCAATGGCTGGACCTGCCCTGAGTGTGCCCGGAGCAGAGCAGGGCAGGGAGCAGAGAGGTTGATGTTGCTGGGGCAAGACTGGGTTAGAAAGAACTGGAACTGCCCCCAGTGGAGTTCTGGTTCCTGGGGCTGTGTCCATGGCAGGGACTGGGCCCGAGCTGGGAGTGAGAGAGGCTCCAGCAGGGCAGGGAGGGGCTTGGAGCTGTGGGGGGAAACATCTGGGCTGGGCTGGGCTGGGCAGGGCTGGGCTGAGCTGGGGGATCCCGGGGTTTCAGTGCAGCAGAGTCCTGGCGGCCGCCATTTTGTTTTGGCGGGAAAGTCGCCATCTTGAGGCTCAGGCGCCATTTTGTTTTGGCGGGAAAGTCGCCATCTTGAGGGACCAGGCGCCATTTTGTTTTGGCGGGAAAGTCGCCATCTTGTGGGACCAGCCGCCATTTTGTTTTGGCGGGAAAGTTGCCATCTTGTGGGACCAGGCGCCATTTTGTTTTATCCTAGACCAGATGTGAGGAAAGACAAAAGCAAAATAAGCAAGAAAGGAAGAGGTAAAAAGGGCACCCCTACCATTCCCCACGACAGCCCTCTAGGGGCCATGTGAACTCATTGGGAGGAGAACCTGTCTACAAAAGAGAAGAATAGAACCAAAATGATACAATAGTGTATGCTGGAGTGACCTCAAGAAGAAATCAGAGAAGGCCAGATTTCCTGGCCCAAATACGGGTCGACAGACACAGGGCACTGTCAGGCTTTAAACACACAGGTGAAAACAAGGGAGGCTCCCAGTCAGATGGAGATTGATGCTGTGCCCTGCTGGCTGGAAGGGAACAAGGCCAGGGTAATGAAGGTGGCAGAGAGGAATCCAAAGAAGGAAGAAAGTTCATTAAGGATTAGACAATGTGACCCTCTGAACATATTATCACCTGTACCTCCTGCTTTAGTCCTCCAGCCAGAGGCAAGACCACCTGTGCCTCCTGCTCCAGTCCTCCAGCCAGAGGCAAGACAGACCTCAGACAGACCATTCAGAAGTTCTCACTCAGCCTCTGGTGACATCTGTTACATGACTTGTTCCACTGAAATTATACGTTCTGAGAGTTACAAGATTCCTAAATTCACACTGCTGCTGAATTGATGGAAGGGGCTGATTTGGGGCCAGAGTAAATAAATTGCTTCTTGGGCTTATATACTGGACAAATCTGCTATTTTTAATTTCTCATGTAGAAACATTGACTTCTGTATAATTCACGATTTCTTGCTTAATATGGTTAATTACTAAATTAGGGACAACACAAGTCTTCTGTTTGGGCATTTATTTCAGTCCCAAATCATTCAAAGCTAGATAAATATATAACCTTGAGGCCAGACTCATCTATGCAGACATCACATCCAAAAGTGAACATGGTTGGTTACACAAGTCTCAGTTACAAAACTACACTGAGGATTTTGCATTGTGTCCTTTTGTGCAGCATTCACACACACAGAGGAACATCCTACCTGAGACACCAAACCCATATAAATTAAAGATGCAAGTGAAATCTTTGGATTTGGGACAATCTCTCCCCTTAAGTGGCAAAAATAAAAAACAGTATTTTATCAAGGTTCACAGTGACAAGGTTGAAAATGCCAGAGCAGCACTCACAGTCATTTTTAAGTTTGCAAACATGTTTAAGTGACATACATATTTAAGAGCTTAGAAGGAAAAGAAAACCAAAATCTAAGAGTTAGGTATTTCAAGCACTATACTGACAACTTTGTGGGAATACAAATCTTCTGAAGCTAAATAAAGTCTTGCTCACAATTACATTTTCACTACAAAAAGGCTTAATGAGACAGAGACTTAACTCAGGAAAAATAATTTCAAATAGCATTCATGAAAACAACCTGCTTAAACAGCATGCCTTTGCCTCTTACATAAAGCAGCAAATCAAGAACAGCCTCAGTAAACATAGAAAAAGGCTTCTTTCTTTAATTTATGCATCAAGTCCAGTTTTGCAGTGTCAATTTTAGAACCAAAATCCAAGGATGCAGGTGCTACCATGATAATTGCAAATGATTTTGTTCTGGAAAATACATTATTTATACACACATACATCTGCTCCCCAATCAAGTTAATGTTTCAATTCACTACAAAAGTATTGAAACAACTGTTATTTCACTGGAGAAAAAAAACAAATCCTCACTTACAAAGAATAATCAGCATACAGCCTTTGGAAATCAGTAATTACCATATTTTAGTCAAAAATTCCTTATGATGAGAGAATTTCACTGTTCACTACTAATATGTGTGAAAAATTTCTGTTCCCTCACTTTTTTCTCTTATAAAAGATTCCATTTTGGGAAAGTTCTGTTTTTACCCCGGGGCAGTAATGGTCACTACTTACAGAAGGTCTGGGATGCATTTATTCTGTCAGGTGTAGCAGCCAGAACGGACTATTCCGATACCAGATCACACATAGCACAGTCCTAACTTTACTGAGGTGTTTTTGCAGGGAGTCAAATTGTTCTACGTGAGGCTGCTATTTCCTTGAGAGACACAATCTTTGTTTAGTGTGGGATTCTCTCTGCTGGTACACAAGTTTATTTTTGAGTAGGAGACCAATTCGTCATCTCCCATCATCCCCAAGCACCCTTGGCTGATGATGGTGAGTGCAGCAACCTTAGTGGTGATACTTTGCTCTTGGTTCCTGAGAAGAAAGTGAGTGTTTTTGCCTCAAATACCATCTCAAATCAATGATGAATTCTGTGGCAAATGTTGGGATATTCAGGACGGTCACCCCAGTATTGACCTACACTTCACCTTGAGACAGCTTTTGGAGAAAACAACAGGATTTCATAAGGTCTGCACAGCACATTTTATAGATTTCTGGCAGGTCTCTGATTCAGTGTATTGAACAACTCGAGGCATGCTTTCAGGTGTCCTTGAAAGGATACATTATTGACAGAAGAGCTCCAAAACAGGCTGGAGAGCTGTGCTCGTGTTGGAAGCAGGGTGGGCTACTTCTACTGCCTCTTGTGTTGTACTTATATGCATTCAACCAAAGAGAAGACTCATTATCACACACAATTAAGCTCCAAAGCAATCCCTCACCATAAATATAAGCAGACTTCAACTCCAGAGCATGACCAGCTCAGTAGCCTCCAAATCAACAGTGTAAAAACGTGACTGTAATTATTGGATAAAATATATTTGCTATTTATTCAATACTCAGGTGATGCCTTAAGCCACATCTACACTGATAATGAAGAAAGGATTCTGTCAACAAAATTAAAACACAGGATCTCTGATCATGCATACTATTTAATTCTGAGTTTACTCTCTAATTCAGTTTTGACAAGTCCAGTTCTCTCTTTGCAGGACAACCTGCTCCAAAGGGGGATGGCCCAAAACAATATGGGAATGATCAGCCCATGCCACTTAGCTTCTGACTGGAAGAAAGAAATGCAAAAAGCTTCATGATAATGAGTAACTGAGCATTAAAGAAATTGTGCAAAGCTTTCAAAATGTCAGCTCGATTCTCAGTGGCATCAAGTCTTTTCCAATTACCTTAGGTGCTCTAGTAGAAACTATTATATCATTTCTTATTTATATTCTTCCATACAGCTGTATAGCACCTTTCCTTTTGTTCCATTTGGCCAAATATTTAGCATCTGTTTATTTTATTTCACACATTTTTTAAAAAAAATATTTCTATAATGTTGCTAATGCACTTTAATGGCACATTATTTGTTCTTTAAAAAAATCTTATCCATGAATATTCTGCATTTAACTAGGAATGCTCTAAGTTTAAACAGAATGAAGTTAATATGAAATGCTACACAAAATGTATGCATTTAACAAAATTAAGATTGTTAATTGAAATACAATTAACACTGTAAAATTACCCAAGATAAAAACTAATGCACACTAACATAAACAGAACCTCTACTGTCCTGCCATCTTTCAAATTTCAAATTTTTTGGATGCTTGACTAAATACACCAATCAAGGAGCCAAATTCTGAGATGATTCAGGAAGTAATGAAGACTTCAAGCTTTGCCAAATGATTTTATAACCCATCAATACTGTTAGGAAAAACCTCGGTGTGCATTTAGATTTATAAATTATCAATGGAGAGGTGCAGTAATTTTTGTAGGTGATGCCTTGGATGACTCACCATGAATTGAATTGAACAGCAGCAGCCCTAAAGCATCTGCTGGTATGGCCAAAGCTTTTGAATTAGGAAATGTTTATTTCCATTAAGAGTGAGACAGGAAATCCTGTTGGAGTCTGAGTCTCAGCTAATAAGCTGGGTACTTTGTTTGTTCAAAGCACCCTGGTGCAGAAGCATCACTAGGCCACAGTAATTCAAATTCTGGACTAATTTTACATATGACAGCCATCCTGTGGCCTGCCAGGCACACAGAGGTATTCTTACACGTGTAGCATATTTCCTTTCATTGAAATGCGAGTTTTCACTGGGTATAACTCCATGGGCTTCTGTGAAGAACACTGACAAGTGTACACAGCCATGAACATGCCAGCACGGACTTCCTAAAAATATTTCACCTCCAGAAATGGCTTTGACTCTAAGATCCACTTGCAACACTGTGTGCACAGCTAAAATTGTTTACTTTACCTTTGCTGCTCTGAATGTACCCTGTTCTACAGCACCATAAGCTCAATACACTGTCTCTTACAGGGTGATATTAAAATCCCCTCCAATTCATACTGCACAAGGCTGCAGAGATTGAGCAGAGATGCAGACTGCCTAAAGCTTCCCAACAACATTTCCTGAATGGAGCACTGTGATGAATAAATGCAGAATTTCCTGTTTCAGCTCAGCCAAGGCATTTTCAGAAGAGCAGTCCTGACTCTCACCTCAGCAAAGCACTATTTCGGTTTGACTCTAAGGATCTTCCTAAAGTCTATTTTGCAGAATGAATAGACAAGATGTGCTACTGACCTAAAAAGCAAGATTAGGTCGGTACTGGGAACTGGATACCAATTTTAATGGGGTTACTGCTTTAGAATTTGGCTTAGCTTGTACCACTGCACTACTGACACACTTCAAGCCTCAGCATCTGTCAAGCCAACTTCCATTTAAACTGAGAGTTGCTATTTTATGACTATGTTTTGGTGTGAAACCAAAACCAAAGAAGCAACTATTTGTTATCTAGTTTTATTTTGATTTCCAATTATTTCTGGTTTCAAAGATAAACATTTCAACGGATTTAAAGTAAGTCACTTAAGAAACTGAAACAAGGTCAGGTAGTAAGTAAGAGCTCTGTAACTGGCAAGAGTGCAAGTACATATTTGGCATTTTGCAGAACCTTCAGGCTTAGTTTGATTAGTTGTTAAAATTATGACTTGCCTACAGGGAGAATCACAATAATTGGTATAGGTCATAGATAATCAAAAGTGTCTCTCCCAGTGGGATGAAACCTATTAAAATCAGATATTTAAATCTCTTTACACTTGCATATTCACTTCACGTGCAAAATTATTTGTCCCAAATCTTAGTCTCCAAGGAAGACTGCAGACATTTTTCACTGTTCTTTATTTTGTGCTAATTAACATTTTCAAGAGGTTTGAGAAAGACGACGCTCAGTATACCCCAAAGAAATTACTCTTTTTAGATGTCAGATTTTTGCTTTATCTTGTTGAAAGAATCAACTTTAAAGCTTTGATTGTTTAGATTATTTCAGATAACATCTCAAAGGCTAATATCTAAAAAATAACATTAAATACAACCTATTATTTCTATTGTGAAGATCTGAACTTAAAAAGAATGTTAATCAGATCAATTTTGATTACTGATTGTAAAGAAAATGGCTTTGTTATTGAGACAGCTTTTGCACTTTTCCATAATAATAATTGTTATGACAAAGGAATCAGATAAAATCAAGCATCATTTTGTCCAGCAAACTTTAAAAAAAAAAGAGAAAACCAGTAGACAAATAACAAGCCAAGTTGTATGATGCCGTGAAATTTATTTATGTAAAGATATAAAAAGTAACTATCAGTGCCTAATAAAACTCTATAAAAGCCAAATAGATGTTTAGATGACAGACAGCATCTACCTAAACTTGTGCAAGGCATTTGATGCCACCCTACACATCATGTTTGTCTCTAAACTGGAGAGACATGGATTTGATGGATGTACCACTTAGTGGATAAGGAACTCTTTGCATGTTCACACTCAAAGGGTTGCAGTCAGTGGCTCAATGCCCATGTGGAGACAAGTGCCAGGGTTCCTCAGCATTGCTCCTGGGACTGTCACTGCTCAGCACATTTGGTGGTGACATGGACAGTGGGACTGACTGCACACTCAGCAAGTCTGCCAGTGACAACATGATTTTGTGATTCTAAAGAAAAACAGCCCTTAGTAGTACAAAGATTTGGAAAATTAATTGTTATTCAACATAAAGGAGACCCTTAAGATGTAACTTAGAGAACTACTGCCCAGATCACTGTATTTATTGTGGTCTTGTTTAAAAGTAAAAAGTGAAACTTCTCTTTTCACCAGCCACAATTCAACAAGAGAACAGAAAGGAATTTTGAATCGTAGCTGCCCCTGGGGCACACATGTAGCCCCTGACAGCTGGCCTAAACCTCAGGTTTGAGCTTTAAAGCTTTAACTTTCTGGCACCATTTTAATGACAGATAACTGTCTGTTTGCCAGTCTTGCCATTGGTAATGTCTCTTCAATCAGCTGTTACAATTCCTTTGAATAATTTTACAATATTCTTTTGCAGCTCTTTCATGATTCACACAGCCATTCAGTCTCTGGGTGTGCTTTGCTTTGATTCTCTTCCCTCAAAGTGTAGAAACAATTCCTTTCCTGCAGTCCAGTATATTTATCCAATAAATGAAAGTGTGTAAATGGAGATCAGGAAGAAGGCAGAAACCATGGTTACTTGTCAATCAAGTCAATATTCTAAAACAGATGTTACTCACCTTGACAATGTCCCAGCTCATAAAATGCAGTAGCACTATTGTTCCTAATAGTTTCACTGTTATTCATTATTTGAAATACATTCCACATTTTCATATTCATGAAAATGCTATGAAAAGGTGTTAGATCTTTAAAGGATTTCATTCAGTCGAGGCTGAGTGTGAATTCAGTCCCCATGCAGAAAAGGATGCATGAGAAAGCATTGAGCAATCACCATTAAACTGTTGCTAGTGATACAAATTTTCTTACCAGGTTATAGTGACATATTGCATAATTAATGATTTCTGTTCTTGCCCAGGGAGTGTTCCTTTATGTATTAATGTAAAATTGTTTATGGGCTGTACAACAAATGGATTCATCTCAATCATGGGAAAGAGAAAGTCTCCAAATCAGGGCAGGGCAGCAAAATGAGCACTCCAAAGGCACTTGGCACTAACAGAGACCATGCAGGGGCTGCTTTGCCTAACCCTTTAAATGAAGCCCTGGCTACTCACCATGACACCTATCACAGCACTGTGTTGCCATGACTATCTGTGTCATATTTTAAGGGAATTGGTGCTGATGTAGGCAGGGTGTGGAGCAGCAGGACTGTACCACATTGTGAAAGCTGGGTCTACGGATCAGTGCAGCACCTGGGTCTACAGATCAGTGCAGCACCTGGGTCTACAGCTGAATCCATCATCTGCCACTCCTCAAAGAGCAAAGGGGGTGCCTGAACAGTAGGGACAACATCATGCAGCCAGTCACCTCCATGGTGGCACAGGGCAGCTGGGGTAAGAGGGTTAAGAGCACACCTGAGACCTCTGATGGAAGACGTACAATTTGCTTTTATTATTCTACATATTTCCTTTTATTTTAAAAGCCCTCTTTTTCTGTTAGTTTAAGGGACAGGGTTTGATTCTCCACCCATATTCTGTCAATTCCTAGTTCAGAGTTTCAACATGTCATCTGTTGTGGTAGTATGGAAAAGAAAGGAAAATTGCAACATTCATTTATCAAACTTCTCCGTTGAGAGCCTTTAAGTCTTGACACTGAAGAGAGAACTAAGCCAAACTGCTCACGTTTCTGCACCCCAGTTCAATTCAGATACACAATGCTATGAACTGAGGGAGCAGGAGGAACTTTCTGAGGAAACCTGAGAATGGTAAGAAACTGTGAAGTGAGATCAGAAATGAAGAAATAGAAGCCTGCTGAAAATGCTCAGACACACTCTTGATTTTTATTCCAGTTTTAAGACTCCAAATATTTTAAAGAAAGCCGTTTTCCAGTTTCTGGACTGTAACTTAGTTACAGAACCATTAGTTAATGATTGCTGTGTTGGAAGCTCTCCACATTAAGGTAGCAGTATAATTAGTTTAGCAGAGCAATGTGTTTAGTGGTAGGAGAACATGTCCAATAATGCTCCTTATCAGGAATATCTAACATTATCTGTCATTGCCCTGAAAAGATTACTGAGCAGTGCAATGCTTAAACAGACCCAAATCTTGTCACAGCCAAAAATTAGAATAAAATTGAAAAGGCTGCAGGAAACCAGACTTCTGCATAGCATTTTGCCATGATTTTTTCAAGTGTTCCCTAAAAGAAAACCACAGAAAGCACAATATCTGATATTACTGGCAGCATCAAGTAACAATTGGTGGGGTTTTTTTTTTCATTTTAGTTAGGATCTAACAATTCTTCATTCAAGGAATCTCTCCCTCTCTATAAAAAGACTTTAAAAATGTTTCTTACCCATTGACAGATTGAAAACATTGTCATGTACTTCAACAATCTACAAAGGCAAAAGTTCTGCATTATCAGGGATTCTCTTATAGCACTTAACTTGTGCTAGTGGAACTTGGTAGAAAATATTCCTTGGTGTTGTCAGACTTTGCTTCTAGTGAGCAGCCAAAAACCCCCAAACCTGAGCAGGCCATCCCACAAAATAAGTAGAAAGTTCTTTTCTGAAAGACCTGATCCTGTTTCTCACAGCAAGCTATGGTTTTATATCTGGGGCATGAAGGGATTTTATTCTACTCTTTAGTGGAGGAATCCACTTTGTCAGCTGGATCCCATCCCTGTGTGTTGTCAAACACATCCAACACACTTCATCTGCCACTCTCCAAGCTCTTACAGCTACACCTGCTGCAAACAGAAATACTAGAAAGAAATAAGTCTATGAGAAAAAAAATAAATCCTTCAGTCTCATGGTTAATAGCAGCATTGGACATTGCATCAATATTTTCTCCTAAGCAAAAATAAAGGTTAAAAAAACCCAAAATTATCAGTGTTTTAAAGAGAGATCAAAAATTCTTGCCAGTTGCTGATAGGTCAATAATTCCCTGGCAGAGAGGAGCCCAGAGTGGACAGATGAAACAGCTTCCAGCCACCACATTTATCTCCCCAAATGTCCAGTTGTAAAGAGAGGTAACACTGACATGGTGTCAGGTCTTCACACCACAAAATTAGCAAAACATGCAGCAGCTCTGTTATAATCTAATGATGAAAATACTTCCAATTTGTGGTCTCTGAAGACAACTGAGACACTAATATTTCAAAATTGACTTAGTAGGAATGACAAAATTGGCTGTCAGAGAAATGCCTTATGGTGAAGGAAAGCCAACAGCCAAATAGAATAAATTCAGTGTAATGAGCATTGCAGAATTCTCCTGGATTTTTTATTACCTGCATAAAGAAAGAAAGGATTGTACAAGTGAAATACAACCAACCAATGTAAACTAAGTGTGAAATACTGAGATCACAGAAAAGAAACATCATTAAGCAGAAGTTATTCTTTCAAAGAAACTAGTCACAAAATCCCAAGAGTTCCTGACTTAAACATAAATATTGTGCAAGATATGTCTCATAATGTAACCACTCTGAAACTGTATTCTTAGAAGTTTTTCAAATTCAACATCTCTGAAATTAAAATAAAGGGAAAAAAAACTAAAATTTCTTCATTTCAAGAAGAAAAGCTGCATGACAGTGTCAAAACTGAACAAAAGAAAATTACAAATAGCCAAAAGACTAAAATATTGTGAAGTGAAACCCAGCTGAGAGAGTAAACAAACTACTTTAACAGCTGTGACTTTAAAAGCCTTTTTACTACTTCATTATCTCCCCAAAAGCTGAAAGGGATAAACAACAGAGCTTTAAAGGAACAGCAGGAGTAAAAGAAGTTTCAAAACAGGGAGGTTACACCCACAGCTTTGTAGAGGAACTTGGGGTGTTTGAGACACAAGTAAGTGCTTTGGAAAGAGCATGAATGGGGAGGTGATGATATCTGGTGATGATACAACATCATCCTGGGTAATAAACCCTAAAAAAATTGCAAAGGGTATTTCATAACACTGAGAGACTGGGTGATAAAGTGCCAACTGAAATTTAATGTAGATAAATACAAAACATTGCAAATGGGGATAAAAAGGTAACCACAGTACACCCACAGAGTATTCAGCTCATGCTACTCAAGAACATCTCATGGATCATTCCCTGGAACATCAGCACATCACCCAGAAGGCAGGAAGACGACAACCAGACTGCCAGGAACTCTTAGCAAAAGAACAGAGAAAAGGAGAAAAATAATATCATTATTCCACTTCATTAATTCTTGTTATTCCTGCATCCCAAACAGCACATGTAGTTTTGACTCTTCCATCTCAAGAACAACACAATGAAAGGGAAAAGCAACAAGGATCATCAGAAACGTAAAAAGGCTTCAATTCCAGGACAGTGCAAATCGAGTCAGACTCCTCAGCTGAGGAAAACTGCCAAGTGAAAAAAGGATTGATAGGAATGATTAGCCACTACTTCTCATAAAACAAGGACTAATGGACACCAAGTGAACTTTTCAGGCAGCAGGTTTAGAGTAAAAAGAATATCTTCTACACATGTAAATAAATTATTGGATTGATTGCCGGAGCCAATGAAGATGGATTTAAAAACTGATTACAAAATTCAAAGATGATTAGCATAATAGACTGAATGTAACCTCCTCCAGTTTAGGAAGACCAGGCACTGCACCCTGGCTGCTGATTTTTTCAGAAAACCTTTTCTAGCCTTTGAACTTGCCATGGTACCATTCCAAGCATGGTCTCCCCATAGCAGAATTGGCACAAATGGAGGGAGGGGCAGTCAGATTCAGAGCAGGGGGCTGAGCACCCTCTCCAAAGGGCTGGGAGCTCTGCCACAGCTGGGAGCTCTGCCACAGCATCCTCCCCACGTGTGAAGGGGCCACCCTTGTGTCCATGTCCCACCCTGGGAATAAAGAGCTGTCCAGTCCCCCAGGATGCCTGTCCCTGGCCTGGACTGCTGTGCATCCCCGGATCAGGCAGAGCCAGGTGTGGCCCAGCTGTGTGACACCTGAGCCAGGTCCTGCAAGTGACAGCATGGGAATGGTGCACAGAGTTCACAGAGAGAACTCCCTCAGAATCCAACCCTGCTGCTCGGTAATGCCAATAATGCCAAGCTGTGTTTTNTGGCCTGGACTGCTGTGCATCCCCGGATCAGGCAGAGCCAGGTGTGGCCCAGCTGTGTGACACCTGAGCCAGGTCCTGCAGGTGACAGCATGGGAATGGTGCACAGAGAGAACTCCCTCAGAATCCAACCCTGCTGCTCGGTAATGCCAATAATGCCAAGCTGTGTTTTCTAGACACTGATATTTAATATTGATAATTTTTTAAGTGGATAAGTTTTGTCTTTAAAAATCCAAGGCTGTTCATTATCTTCTGTTCTCAAGGCATAAGATAACTTAGAATAATGGGCAGTTATAAACATACTTTCTCCACACAGTCACAATACTTGAAACTTTTGCATTTCAATGTTTTCTCTTCCATAAATGAAAAAAAAAAGCCCCCCCATAGCCTCATTTATTCATTAGCTATATATTATATTCTATTGTTCAACATTTATTGCTGAATTATGTTTCACTTATAAGACATAATTCCACTTCCTCTGAAATTTGCTTCCTTTAACTTCATAAAAAGACTTTTCTTTCCCCTTTGGGGCATTTTAAAGCATTTAAACCATAATTAGCCTCCTAAATAAATTTTAAGTATCAGATATGTGCTGAAGGAAACTAAAGGTACTTTACAATGCAACAACCACATCTGGAAACTCTGCAAACAAAAGAAGCACTTCCCTTTTCATTATTTTATAGAATGGGTTCAAGTACATTTTCTGAGTCACAGACATACTCAGTAAAATTAAATGGCTGTATATAAAGCCATATAGTTTTGTGCCTAGGAAGCAGAAATTACTGTTTTATGTAGTACCTGCTAAAAGCTGCTACCCTGAATAAGATTGATGTTTTTAACCTTTCAAGAGACATAAATGATAAATTTGAGCAAGGACAAAACTGTACGTTTGTTCTAGAAAGTCTTTCCAAATCCTATTATTAATATGTTATTGATAAACATATATGGCAGTTTGCAATGCTTTTAAATAAAAAAAAAATAAATTTTAGGTTAAGCATACCAGATGGTCAATAAAAATTGCAATTAAAATAGGATGATCCTACACAATTCTAATAAATTAGAATAGTGTTACCTGCTTTGGCAAATTTACAAAGCAGCTTATTTTAATTTCTAGGGATTTCTCCCCAGTATTCTTGGTTTGCAATTCAGCAAGCACTACTGCCACCTCCTGATGCTCAGCTGTACATAACAAAATACAATTTCACATTTCACAGGGCTGGGAAAGCTCTTTGGAACACAACGTTCAATGACTCAGCCATTTGCCATTAGCTTTGTGACATCTGCTTTTCTACTATGTTGACTTTATTTCTGTAATTCTGGGAGGTTTTCTTTCTTTATGATGTGATTCCTTTCCATCCCTTATTTTTCACATCAGTAGCACTAAGAGCAACTAGTGACATGACAGGTTTTCTGTTCACAAAAAGTCGTTTTACCACAAAGACTCCTCTGGCTGGGGTTGAGCTGAAACATAACATCTCTGGTCCTGAAAACCCCACTAAGGTTTCTCATCCAGACATGAACAGCATTCATAGCTCCCAAAGCATTACAAATATTCCCTTTTGCACTGTAACAAGCATAAAAACTTCCAAATTAA
>VZRX01018963.1:110764-162396 GCA_013398075.1 Notiomystis cincta | reverse complement strand
AAAAAAAGAGATTATCCAGAAGCAGATGCTCTTTAGAGATGAGATCTTAAAGGTCACCAAGCTCCCCAGCTTCTAATCCTGATCACAGATCTGCAGTCCCAATTCACTGCATCTCTTCTGCAGTTTCTCCTCCAGCATGCCAAGTGAATTATGGACACAGGAAAGCAGGGAGAATGCAGAGGAAGGAAAAGAGACACTTCAGTGGTTGGGAACATGGCAAAAGTGCATAACCAGGATCCAGGTCATCGCTTCAATAAAAACAGAGTTTCACTCAGCAGGGACACTCCTGTAGGAGAGATTTATTCTGTTCTCCATCCCCTACCCATCTCACCTGTCAGCTTGTTGGATAATGCAGGAAAATCTCATGTTTTAACCAGGAGACAGCCAAGGCCCAAAAAGCCTTTCTTGACAAAAGTAAGCAAGGCCCTCTCAACACAACATTTATTTTAACAAAGTGATCTACTCTGAGTATCTAATTTTAAAATTTCCAACCACTTCTCAAAATAGAGACATAGGTCTGAACAAGGGAAAAATAAAAACAAATAGTGGGCTATGAAAACATAAAAACAGTTCTGGATAAAATCACACCAGTGAACAACTCTCCTTGTCTGGCAACCAGCACAGTGAAGGACAAGCTATCCCAGGGATCTGGAAACACTTTGGGAAAGTGAGGAGGAAAGAGAAGTGCCTAATGAATGGAAAAGGCCATCAGGAGTAAGCACTGTCCTCAGCAGAAGGCATTTACCTTTCTTTTTTTCTAGTAACCAAGTCCTGGGTTGGTGACAAAACAAGGCTTTTAAACAGATTCCCTCTGTGGACTGAGATTTCACTCATGTAGTGGAAATATTTCATTTATCCACACAGACCATATTACACAATCATATTCATGCAGCAACCAAGAAGTTGCTCAGTGCCACTTCTTAATCTAAAGAGACCTTTCTAATATATTTCTACCTTCAGCATAGTTATTCATGAGGAAATTATACTTTTAATAAATTAAATAACAGACAATGTCAATCACAACATATTTGTAAATTAGTGGCAAAAAAAGCATATTTAGAAACAAGATGTATCAGGATCTACAAGCTGGACAAGTGCAACACTGAAGCTCAATTTTACTCAGTATCTCCAGCCTGATTTTTTGGCACAAACCCATATTTTTCTACTTTACTGCTGGCTGATATCCATGTTGAGGTTTTTCTATTAGCACAGCCTATTTCCCCTAGCATTTCAGAAGGCCGGATTCAATTTCCTCTCCGGGAATTTAAGCAGAAAAAAGGATTGGCTCTGCAGTCTTCTTAAATTTTGAAGCTAGTTTCAGTTAGCTGTTTCATCATTATCTTTTTCTTGTTCTCTTTTCTTTGAATTTCACCACTGCACTTTTCTTATCCTCTTCCATGACTAAACTGTTTCATTTCCTCCCATTGTCTTTTAATTGGCAAACACATTCAGCATCTCCAAGGATCCTCATCTCGGGCATGTCACACTGATTTTAAAGAGTTCTCAGAAACCACTTTGGTTTTGTGTTTTAGAAAAAGAAAAAACAAAGGTACTGTATTAGCCAAGGTTCCTACACAGCACTGAAAATCCAATTCTATTCTTTTCCTGAGGTGGGTATTTACTTGCAGTTAACCAAGCAGGAAAACAGACCCCAGCACGTGATTTCTTTGGCTGTTGCAATGCTCCCTAGCACCTAATTCTGAATCTTGTTGGTGTAGACAAAACAGCCTGTTCTCCTGAATCCAAGCTGGAAAAAGGTTTTATTAGCTAAAACAATAATTAATTCTCACAGAAGCAACAGGGATCCATACAAATCATCAAACAAAAGATGAAGTGATGCAGAAGTGGCACTATCTCCATGGCAGGTGTCATGTCATGTCTCCCTTGACACCTCACAGCACATTAAAAATGTGTTCCAGAAGCAGTACAGTGACTGTTGTGTGTGAGGTTTCTGGAGCTGGCACAAAGGCTAGAGAGATTTTGTAGGGCATTCACATGCAGAAAATTAACACTTAGAGTGGTATAATTTCATTACCACCTCCTAAATGCAATGTATTATTAGACTATAAATGTGCTTCTGGAAATAAAAACTGGCTTTCATGATGATTACAGGATACAGATTAAATAGCTATGGAATCAATATTATGTATGCTTTGGTGTTAAAAGGTGTTAATTTAGGAGAAGCCCCTTCATTGAATCTTTAAAGACATCACAAACAGAGATGATGCACCAGCAGTTTTTTAAAAAATAACTTTTGTCAATGATGATCACCGAATTCCTTTTACAAATTTATCAACCTATATAATAATTTTTATCACTTTTGAGGCATAGCTTCCATACAAGTGTGTGTATATAGAAGTTTCTCATCTATGGACTGATAGTTAACACTGCTACCCTTGATTAAAATACTATTTACCTCCCAGTCAGCCTCTCCAGCTTTCCATCTAGACCTCATGACAGGAAAAAATGCAACCCTTACTGGAAGTTTTCCTGAAAACACACAGTGCCTGCCTGGCACTCTTCACGTGGAGAAGGGATGGAGAGCAACACCTTTCACACCCATGTGCAATGTGCTGACTGCAGAGCGGGCACAGCCACCTCTGCTGTCTCGTGGGACTTACTCAGGGCTTCTGTTCAAAAGAATTAAGAATTTGCACTGAGTTAAACCATTCCCTCTGCATTCACTGGGTCTCTGCATTGTCTGCTGTGAGCTGGACAGTGAACTGAAGAGCAAAAGTGCCCTACACAAACACACACTTCACTGACACAGCACACTCAGGCAAGAAACAAACTGTTTCATTAACTCCATTGGGTCTTTTTCTTTGATGAAAGGAGGAACAGGCTGAATTTCAAATTCAATAATATTGAAACTGATCTGATGCTAATACCCTTAAAAGAACAACTTATAAAAAAAAAAAACAACACATTTCTGAATAACTTCATAGTTCATATCCTTTCATTCTTATAAGAAATGCTTTTGTGTTATTTACACCAGGCTGAATTCAATTATTTACTATTATTCACAAGGGTACTTCTTCTCTTTCCAGCCATTGGGTTTATTTTTGTGGCAAATTAGTCAAGCACTAATTTCTCATAATTGCAACTGGGCTCTTCCCCTCACTGTTACAAACTAAACAGGCTTTGTTTTTCTGAAGAAGGATAAAAGACGTACAGCACTGCATGGTTATGAGCTGCCAAGCATCTACATTATTCTCAAGGGCTTAGATATTTGGTGGATTGTAGAAATGTGGTAACATCAAATTCATAACTTTAAAATTGAGTAAAACTTCCACAAATAAATTTTCTCTCTCTTTGGAGGTGTTGCTATTATCAGAAACAAAGATTAGTGGTAATGACAGCCTTATTCATCTTTTGGTGATATTTTCCCTTAATAGTTTCAATCTCTGTTTAAATGACATTTACATGACAGAAATTGAATTGAATTTTGGTGTTTGACAAGCAAGCATAAAGGCATTGAGATGATAAATACTAAGTTGTTCACTCAATATTGGATTTCCTGTGCATTTGGTTTGGACAGATCCCCACACATTCCCCAGGGGCTGCCCATGCCCAGATCTGACTTCTCCAGGGCAAACCTCACACTTTGGAATAAAATTGGACAAAACAATTGGTGCATTTGGTCTTACCAAAAACAAAGACCCAAACCTTCAGATGAATCCAATCTCTTGAGGCAAAGCTCAGTACAATTCCAGGGTCTTGAAACCCATGCTGCTCTTTTCTGAGTAAACTTCAAGACCACATCAGGGTTTCCTCCCCCTCACCATGATCAGACATGAGAACTACACCTTATTTCCTACACAACATCTGGAAATTGTTTCCAAATGACTGAACACATTTCTCCTCCTCATCTGCACAGGTGTGATCTTGCTGCAGCAAACCTCAAACCCCACAAACATTGACAATTCTGCCTGGACTGAGGGTGTGTTGCTGTTCCAGTGCCTTAACTAAATTAATTTCCCATCACTAAGACCCATCTCAGCCAGCTGGGTTTTTTTTTCCTCCTTTAACAAAACCACAATGTCAAACGAACAGACAGAAACAACCCAATTTATTACCATTTTTTTTTCCTAGCTTATGAATCTTACATGTTATCTTCATCTGTCTGAGAATTTATGAGGACTGCTGCACAGTTTGAAAATTACTCTCTCCATTTTAAGAAGACACTACTTTATGGTTTAGTTTGATTTTGGTTTTTTGGGGGGGGAGTGAGTGAGGGATTTTGTTTGATTTTCAAGGGGAGTGGTATGGTGGTTTTTGCTTCTGTTTTTATTTTTTTAAGGTTGTCCTGTCCTGCTTCATTTTTGTAGATTCATAGCTGCAAACCAACAGTGCCATCCACTGTCTCTCAGAATCATATTGCTCAACAGCTTTTTCCTACCATTAAATAAAATAGAATAAGATGCTCTATTTTAGTCTGAGTGCCTGAAAACAATGGCTGCAAACAAGAGCTTGAGGCTTCTAAAGAAAAAAGCCAAATTACAATAGGAATCTGCACGGAAGAGAAGAAAAACTTCTGACTTAATTCTACAGACAACTTCATGAGCAATTCATTTTTTTTCTCCTATGACTGTAGCATTTTATTCAAATATCCTGAATATGATTTTTAAAAGGGCTGTAGTCTAACTTTACATCTGAACCATGAAAATGGGGCAGTTGTGTAATTGCACTGAATTGTTGTCAACTTCAGCAGTTCTGGAACTGATGTTTCCTTCAGAGGGGTGGAACCAGGGAAGCTGGGCACAACACCTGCAGCTGCTCCAGCAGGACAAAGCTGTGCTGGTTTCCAGTGATTTCTCCATTTATCTGTTGCACACAGGTCTTCTATGAGCAGTTTTATTGACCAAAGTGGGCACCAGCAGAAATTAGCCATTAGAATACATCATATTAATAATGGAAGAAGAAAGCATCAAGTAGGTCAATAAGAGACAGGATGCAACCAGATGCAGCACTTTTGGTACCATCAGATTTTGAATTTGAGGCATTCCAGGAAATGTTTCATTCTGGGGAGGCTCAAGGAGGTAAGGATGTATTTAACTTTGACAAAGTGTTCTTCCCCAATACACCATCCCTCTGTAGTTCCAAGGCAAACTAGGACTAAATAAAAGTACACAGACACAGCAGCATCACAATCATCACATTTTAGACAATTAGCAATGAATGTGGTAATTCAGCTTCTGTAAAAATTAGGTTTACGAAGCTTTCGGTGTTTGTGCTAGCACATAACTTCTCAAATACCTTTCACTGAGGTCAAGAGGTGTGTATCAAAAGTGGCTAAATTAACTCCTGTTGCACTTTTTATTTTTCATGGATATTCAATATAAGCAGAATTTTTGTGCAATACTCAAAACATTTTCTTGATACATCACCATCAACACCAGCTGACAACAAAATCAGTCTTGGACAGAATATTTGATTTTTTATTTATTTGTTTAAACAAGGTGTCAATTCCCTGGTGCAATTATGGAACCTGAAATGTAATTCTCTTACAAGAACTGCAAAGGAATTAGACCACAGAAACCTTGGCATGATAAAAGAAACAGCTTCAAAGACCTCTTTTATATTGCTGTTTCCTCATGTCATGTTATATTCCAAGCCTGAGCTGTATTAATGTCTGTGAAAGGACAATGAGAAAAAATCAGAAAGGAAAGAAATCTGTGTAGCTTAGCATTTCAAACAGTCACAGAAAAACATTTGCTACTGTCCTAGTGCAATTTAACATTCTACATTGGGATGTGCCTTTGAAATGCAACAGTGACTTCCAGGGTGTTGACAGAATCACCAGTAATTCTTATTTAGCCAAACACTGTGAGGAGACAGAGAGAACCTGGTCTTTATTCTGATGTCTCACAGTGTGTGATGGAAATTTTCCTTTACATTACTATTGTAAAAATTGTGTCTTGTTTTCAACATTTCACATTAACAAATAGAACACATATTGAAAAGTCACAGGGGAAAAAAAACCCACAGTTAAGATGGAGTCAGTAGACACATCTTTCCAACTTAGGGAATGAAGGATGGCTCTGGATGGCTGAATTTGTTTGCAGCCACCCTAAATTGCTCCTAAGCAGGAGCAATTAATATCAGCCTTGTTCTGTCCTTCTATGTCTTGTTTATTACTCTCTGAATCAGCAGAAAGAGAAAATAAACATCAAGAACATCCTGATGCCACTTAATCAGTATAGCTTCAAGAAAAATTAATGTATTTAAACAAGAGAGCATAATATAGATGGAGGCAATCAAGTTTGTCTATATCACCTTAAAACTGAAATTTGTCTCCATGCCTGTCTTCAATAACCACTGATGCCTTTCAAACTTATGTCTGAGAAATGTTTTAAGATTTTTCTTGTCTGCCTGCTTTTCAAAAGTCCATACTATAAATTTAAATGCAAGATCTTTAGTAAATAATTAATCTCAAAATGTCATGCTTTTGAATTTTCAATGAGGAACTATTCAGTAAAATCCATTCCTGAGACTCTCCTATAACATCTGATCCTTTTATGTAGATCATCTTCGATTTTAATAGATGTTTCCAAGAAAGGGTCTTGAAAAAAGAGAGGATACACACAGGCATTTAGATAGTTTGTAAATACAACTGAGTCATTTCATAAAACTGTGCACAATATCTGTCTGATTTTAAGTTTAATTCTTAAATGCATTCCATGAGGTCAAGAAAATAATTACATAATGTAGAGTGTGACAAAATCCTGTATCAATAACTAACAATGGAACTGCAATATCCATCCCAGTTGTGGAGGAAAACTCCCAGGAAAAGTTGGATATAAACCTCCTGAGACTGCAGTGCTGGAGCTGAAGTGAGGTAGGACGTGGAATACCCAAAATCACCGAACAAGTGCCCAGTGCAGCCTGAAGGAGATCTGCTGGAGCCCATGATGGCATCCACCCAGAGTTCTTTCCACACTCAAACTGCTCAGAGGAATTGACACATTTGGAGAAATGTGGTTTGAAAGTGGACACATTACAGTCAGCACCCCAACCTTCAGGTGTGTCCCTTTCCCAGTACTGGAATTACAGGTGGCCAAGGATCTGCACAAAATGTTTTGTTATATCATGCTCCAGATAATAAATTGCCCATTATATAATGTTATATAATGATAAACCCATTATGCTTCTGTTTCTGTGGGGCTTGCACAATGCAGCTGAAGGTGAATGCAGCTCCTGCACTCCTCTGGCTTTGAGTTTCTGTAAAATTGCTGTGAGCACCCCTCCACAGGCAAACATTTCTTGAAAACAGCTCCCTGTTAATACTGCAGTACAAAGAAAGTCACAAACTGCAAAGCTTTATCTGTAGGTTCGAAATTAAAATTAATAACAGGAGCAGTTACTTCAGTGACCACCCCACCATTTCCTTGTCATCATCAGCTACAGCAAACACAAGATGAACACAAAGTTCTTTTTGCCCTCAGTCTCTCCCAGAGCCTCTCATCTCACCTGAAAGGATTGGTGCCAAGATGAAGGACTGGACCACCTCCACTACAGGCACATTAAACCATAACTGCAGTTCCAGCTGAACACATTTACTCTGCTTCAGTGCAAAGCCAGCCAGGTCAGACAGAATCATGAACAATGAGGAAAACAAAAAAGGAAACATATTCTTGTATGAGACTCCTAAACTGTCACCTACAACACAAGCAATACTTGACATGCCAAAAGTTAGAATTTCAATTACATTTCTCATATGAGAACTTGTAACAAAATATTAGCTCAGGCAATCAAAATCAAAGTCAATATTCAGCTATAGAGACAGTAACAACATTACAGTCTGCTGATGTAATTTAAAGTTGTCTATGCAGCTACTAGCACATCCTATTCAATTATTCTTTGGAATTTTCATCCCTGTTTTCAGCCAGTCTTTGCTTTTGCATAATAAAACCTACTATTATTAAATCCCTGCTCACCTAGAGGAAACTGTAAGAGGTTAAGCAAATATAAATAAAAGCAAGAAAGCAAAACCAAAGTAATAAATAAGATGAGAGAAATCATTTAACTTTCTGCACCTCAGTTTTCATGAGAACATTTAGAAGAATGAAGGCTCACAACCCATCAGCTCTAATGACTGCAGACTACTGAGAGATGCTGCCTGCAACTCTGTGCTGAATTTGCATCTAATGCAGTAATACAGGAGTAGGAAATAAAATTGTGTGTTCCTTTGTGTGCAACACTCTGATTTCCCTTTCATACATAAACCTGCAAGATTAGCTACACCTAACTACCCACTGGAGAGTGGGATTCCTGCCCCTGCTGTTGACAGGGGACTTGCTGGATTGTCCTGTCTGGTGCCTCTTTGCAGATAAAATGCAATTAAAAAACACACGTGGCAATAGGAATACTTAAAAAATACTATATATCCACAAACACCCTTAAAGACATTGACCAGGCTATCATAGGGAAAAGTATATTAGGGCAAGTTAAGATCACCTTGTCTGTATTTTGGTTTAGAATGCTCATAGCTGAGTATTCTCTACTGCCTACTGAACAGCCTCCATCTTTCCACACACCTCACAGGATCCCATTCAGCAACCTGTTAAACCATTGTATCCAAAATGAGTTTCCACCTCAACAACAGCTCTGTTACCCAGTAATGCCATATTGCCAGTTACATCCTCCACTGGATGGATCATAGGATCTTACTGGATTTAACTGGTTTAACTGGAGCAACCATTGTTCTTGACTGGAGAATCTCGACTCCTGTTAGGAGTCTGATCTACAACATGGAACTGATGTAATCTACTCTTTTTTGTTTATAGAAAAGAAAAGTCTCAAATCTTCAGGAGATTCACATGTCCAGACAGTGAATAAATGCCTCACATCACATGCATGTTACCTGTTAGAGAAATTCATGCTGCAGAAGTGCAGGAATGTTGTAGCTGGTGACAGACATGTCTGTCATGGTTATAAAGAACCTCCACACAAACCCTAAAATGGTTGTAAACAACCAACTCACAAGCCCTTAAAAAGTTACAGTACTTTAAATAGGAACTATAACATTTCAGGGCTGTTTCATTTTTATTTACTAACATTTTAATTACAGCCTCTATAAAATATTACACTGGAAGTAGCAGAAACCTTCCCAGTTTTTTCCCTGTAGAAATTCAGCTTCTACTCTCAGTTTATTGGGGAGGCAGAAGGGATGGGTTTCAAAGAGTTAACCACCTTCCAGCAGTTGCTAGGTAACATCCTCTGCCATCCCTGCATCTTGTCCCAGGGTGTTCCACAAAGTCTACCAAAAATCACTGGTGCTTCATCTCAAATTTCATTCCTTGAGCACACATCTCTCTCTTCTCCTTTCCAGCCTTCCCCCCAGCATCAGAATTGAAATGGACAAGTATCACCCTGGAGTGACACTAGTTTTCCTGATTTAATCTTCAGGGAAGCCCTGCTGGTTCTGCCCTGTCCTTGCACGTGGCTGGCCTGGCTCTCCTGGCTGGCCTGGCTGCAGTGGCAGCTGTGCTGAGCTCCTGGGAGCAGCAGCTGCACGAGGAGGCTCCAGGGTGCACAACACAAAATAACCTGCTGCCCCTGCTCTCCACTGAGTCTGAATTCCCACCTATTTTCCTTAGCATGCTCATAACCCTACAGAAAATTAAGTCTGGCAGACACATGTTTTTTTAGTCAACAGCTCTGTGGAAAAGCCAAGAGCAAGAAGTAGAAAGGACACGTCCCTGGGGACAATCCCATTAACTTCTAAAGGATTCAGCTCTGCTTTGGTTTGCTTTTTTGAACTTGTAGAAGAAACAGAAAGATTAGATAGAGGCTGGTCATGGAGATTACTGACAAAAAAATGTTTATTTTTGAACAAATTTATTTAGTTCTTTGTTACTAGATGTTCCAAATATTTTTGTTTAAATGAAACACTGGCAATTTAACTCCAATTCTTTAAGAAAATGGCCATTCATTAAAAACCAGTAGGTTGTTTAAATAGGTGATATTATAATTAGATGAGGAAAAGCTTAAGAAAAAGTAAACCAGACTGAAAAATAAAAAAAAATCATGAAGTCTGATATAGAAACAAACACCACCATCTTTCATGACTTCCCATTTCTTTTAACAAGTCGTGGGCCTTTCTGTTTTAAGCCCTTCATCTTTATTGTTAGCAGATGCTGACTGAAGGGGATAGTTCCCCACATTCTAATTAAGCCATTTTTTAATTCCTGCTCTGAAGGCATAAAAGCTCAAGGAACCAAATGATTCCTGACTGGTACAGAGTTCAATCGATGCAGCCCAATCCATCCATCGTGTTGTTTTATAATCCAAATGGAATGCTCATTACATATTACAGGGCAAATAAAACAGCCAGGATGTGACTGTCAGTCTGCAAGAACAACCCCACTAATTACTGCTGCTCCCATCAGAGACAGGGATGGTGTTTGGGGGGTTTTGTGTGCCTTTGTTTTCAAAAGACTCCACACGAGGATGAACTCAAGGTTTCTCCACTAAAGAATGTCGTGGCAATGCCTTTTGATTTACTAAGAACTTCTAAAATTAAATCCACTGGGTTTTGTTATTAAGGGTTTTTGTCTCTTGCAGAATGTGGGCGGATGTCTGGGTCTGTTGCTGGCTGAGGGCAGCAAAATGAGCCTGAGAGCTGGGTTGGAGGGTGCTTGTCCCTCCCAGGGACACTTGGTGCCAGGAGGAGCTCAGGGTGTCTCTCAGAGCATGTGGGGCAAGAGCTTTAGGTCTGAATTTCCAGTTCCCTCCATCCAGCCTCTCCCCACTGCCATTTTCTTCCTTATCCTGTAATAGCCTTGCTCTTACTTCTTGCCTCAGAGCAAAAACTCCTGCACCTCCAGCACACATGAGTACCTGAGAGGGCGTCCTGGGTAATTTTACCCCTTAGATGGCTGAAAGCAGGGTATATAAACTTTCATTAACTTTCATCTCCTTGAAGCCACAACCAGCTCTAACTGCCTCAAAGGCAGCTGAGATGTACCTAAAACTCCTCATAGTAACAGGTGAGTTACAAGTGGGAACACAGAGAATACTTCAGGGAGTGTCATGTTAAATTCCAGAGGATTATAGAATTCCTTGAGATCCTCAAAGGGAGAGTGAAAAATCAAATACAGAAGCTGGAGTGAAGCTTCCACGCTATTGCTCACACACTTTCACAGTGACAGCTGGCTGGGCTCCAGGAGGCAAAGAAATTCCTGTTTCCTTTCTCTCTTCTGACATTTCACTCAGGGCTGTCCATGCTCTCAGTAAAATCATGGCCTGTTTTGGGAGGCAGGGAAGAGGATGGTGCTTATGGTGCTCAGGGGTAGCAGCAGCTCATATCCCTTAGCAGGCATCAAATCTGTGGATATTGGTAACTTTGTTCTCCTTCACCTCCTCAAGGATCAGCCAGGCTCAAAGTCAGTCCTGGTCTTCCCAAGAGGAACAAGTCCCACCTGGGTTTTTTTGTTTGTTTGTTTGTCTTGTGTTTCTGGTTTGGGTTATTCTGAAGCAGGTGCTGTTCTCAGCCAAGGAGAGCTGTCTGCTGCACACAGGGGACTGCTGGTGGTGGGAAGGGAACAGCCACTTTTCCCTCCCCAGACTGACCAGGACTTACAGTAAAGGGAGGGCAGGAGGGCTGGAAGGGAGCAGGGACCCTAATTAACAAGTGCCAAACAGCAGCTTTTATAAATATATATATGTGTATATGGGGAAAGCCTCATTTTTAATCTGCTGCTGTTCCATTATTTCAGTAGGACTCATTCTGACCCTCAAAGCAGAAATACTGATGCTAGTCCTAACACCAAAACATAAATGCAGATGAAAAACAATTAAAGGTAAGTTTGAATTGACAGATCACCACAGAGTCACAGCTTTAACTTATGATTATTTTATCAGTTATTTTTCTTAGAACTATGCTGTATTGTTTCAGGCACTGTCAAACAGATAATTATAATCATTGGCCAAAAATGTTTGGTTCCCTGAGCTGCAAACAGGAAGATGGATAGCAGGACACAGCATATCATTAGAGTAGTTTAGCCATTTTTTCCCCTCTATATTATGTTAGAACAAAACATTCTAGTCGGGCTAGAAATCTCATTTTAGTGAGTTCTGCAGAAGTAAATAAAACTGGCAAAGGCATATATTTTGTTAACTCTACAACTATATAACAATTATTTTCCCCAAAGAAAAGAAAAATAATCATATTGAGTTTAGTATTTACTGATAGTTGCCTGAATTTAAAATATGTCTATGTATATACTATATATAAATGTATATGTATGTATATATTTGGCAAGTGTGTGTGTTAAGCCCAATATTTATTTGCCAGGCTGATCATTAATAGTTAACTGATTTCTTACAATTGCTAAATGTAAGTCACTTTCTTCTGGGTAATATGAATTGGTTAAATAATCTCTCTCATGCTTGAAGTGCAATATTTACTGTAATGTCCCATACCCTTTTAAAGTTTGTATCCATTCAGAAAAAGTTGCAAGGAATAGCATGAAAAATGCTTCAGCAATCAATTTAAGAGGCAGATCAACTAATCATGCTCTGCCACTCATGTTTCTATGGGGGATGATTTATTCTGGTAGCAGTTTCAGTGCTTTCACATGCTCAGAAAGAGGGGCTGTTCCTCAGAACATGTTGATCATTCTACTTTGAAAAATTCATCATCTGTAGGAAATGAAGGCACCTCATTTTAGAGTTTAAGAAGCTGATGCTTTTCTATTTAAAAATAAAGGAGACTTATCAATTTGAGTCTTGAGGTTGTTTGAATTTTTAGATGTTTTTTTCCTCACGAGCAATCCTTATTACCAGATTTCAGTGTGCACAGAATTTCTGCATTAAAGATATAAAGTTTTGAAAGACATCTAAAAAGGAAAACACAGCCAGACTTTTATTTATGTTTATATTGGTGAACAAAAATATGAGTATGAAAAGGCAGCAAAGCACATACAAGAGAAAAACCACCACAGGCACCCAACTTAATGGACAAGGGAACAAAACAGGCAGTGGATGCTGTGGAAAGGGAGTAGGCATTTAAATCACATCCACATCATGAACCAGTTGTGCAAGGCAAAAAAAATGAGAATTTGAGAGTTACAAGGTCAGCTGGCAGCCTGCAGTCCAGCAGTTAAATTACAGAGCCACAACACAGGCAATCAGTGCAACTTCTTGGNCAAGGTCAGCTGGCAGCCTGCAGTCCAGCAGTTAAATTACAGAGCCACAACACAGGCAATCAGCCAAGAAGTTGCACTCTGTGAGCTTTCCCAGTGCAGCAGAGTCCAAAGTGCTCCATGGATGATGTTAAGGCAAGTGGATGCTACTCCAGATGCTGATCAAGTTTCAGAAGTACTGAAATCCACATGAGAACAGGGTTATTTCCATCATTTCATGAGGAATTAGTTGATAAGGCATTAATTAGTGCTCCTAGGGCAGACTCCTGATTACCTTGTGTTTGGATTTCCCAAATCACTTAGATACAAAGTGTACAGGATTGCCCCACTGAAATCAGTGAGACCCCTCAGTTCACATTATACACACCCTTAATGGCTCCCTGGATCAGGACTTCCTGCAGGAAATAAATATTCAGTGGTTGCCACAAATATAAGAAGAGGGTTGGCCAGAAAGCAAGAATTCTATTTCACACAACAAAGGTTGAGCTTTTCACATGTTTTCATTCTGAATTTCGAAATGAGAAATATTTTTAGTGTAATTCTGGAGGGGAGGGGGAAGAAATTAGAGACTGCCCTGAGGAAGAATTTTCCTTCCAGACTCCCAGCTTGGACTACATTTAGAAAGTCAGTCCCTACTCTGCTGCAAACAGACTTGAACCTTGGTGTCCCTTGTAACATAGATCTCTTTAATTAAGTTATCTATTTATCATGGAACCTTTCTGAGTTTTAATTGAACATTTCAGTAGGAAGGGGAAAAAAAAGAGGATTGCAATTGACATTTCTAAAATATCCTGGTGTTTTTAAAAAAGCCATTACTTTGTCACCAGCTGCAATCAGCTGGCACTTTGTTCCTTCATGCAACTGCAGTGCAGGCAGTAAGTCTTACTTAGATGGAGGTTTAAATCTAGGCTGTCAAAATTCCTGATAGTATGCCTCTGTAAATCATCCTTTAGGGAATTCTTGCTGTGGGAATTGCAATCACTACATGCTCCACCTCTGCAGAAAAAGTCACACTGCTTTAAGTACTGTGCTTTAAGGTAACCCACTGCAACTGAGAGCACCAAAAGTCGGAGACTAACAAGGAAACAAAAACAGAAAAGTGGTAGAACCAATGCAAGGCTTTTATCAAGAGCAAGGCAGAGTAATTTCCTAATCCCTAAATAGTTAAACTTTAATTTTAGTGTTAAGTTTTGGCATTTAAAGGTACCAATGACCTCTGAGAACTTAATTGCTATTAATTCCATGAACAATTTGTATCATGCTCTCAGTACAAGAACATTTCACATTTCCTTTGTCTGCAAATTATTTTCTACTAATCTTTAAATTTAGTAAAATGTAGTTATGCAACAATACAAACATGCATCTATACAAATACATTATTTTACTGATCTTCATACATCATTTAAAACAAATTTAGTTTTTATGTACCACAGTTTCTGCATCTGTCTCTAAAATGTTACTACTGTTACCACTTCGAGCAAATGGAGATTATTTAAATCCATGAGTCCATAAGAATCGAGGTGGTTCCTATTAGCCAGGATAGTTCATTGAAGAATTATGCTTATTTAATTCAGAATGCAAATGTTTCTCAAAAGTTATGGTGTTGAGAGAGGAAAGCAGAAAATACAGATGTTCTCAGAATACATCTGGTCAAGGAGCTTCCAAAACTAGGACTCCTTGACCCAGTGGCACCGTTCTTCCAACCCTCCATGAGATGCAAGTCAAAAAGAAGCTGCAAGTATGGGATACAGCAAGGCTGAAGGTTATTTGGGCTCCACTGCAAAAAAAAACAAATCCCAAACCACTGAAAAGCTCAGTTTGGAGAGGTAGGATAAATTATGGGAAAGGGAGTGTGCTCTATTTATTCTATTTCTCCCTTCCCAGTTTCTAAACCCTCTCGGAGGAGAGCTCCAAGGGCGGCCGTTCATCACCGAGGCCTGGCAGCAGGGCTCCCTCACGGAATATTTACAGCTGCAGCAACCCACGGAGTGCATTAAGGAGCTCTAATCCCACAATGATTAGCTCCCTTTCCCTCTGCCTCCCCTGGCCAGGCACCACTTGGGCACTGCTTCAATTGCTGTTTTCTTTCTCTCTGTGTCACTTGTTGCAGTACACAGCCCGCGTGGCCCAGCGGAGCACAAGGTCACTGATAACTTAGCCACAAATTTGGACATTTTTCCATGGAGTTTGTCCCTCTTGAAAGGCACAAATTTGAAATGTTGGCTCTTGAAATTCCTGGCTCTTGAAATCAGGCTTTTTGCCACTGTTAAAGCTCAATTTGCACAGCAGAATTTCTTTCCAAGTTCTGCTTTAAGAAAAATCTTTGCCTTTACTCAATTTTTGATTTAGGATCCTTTTCCTTTGGTCTCTTAAAACTACCTACTAGAGTGGTTGTTAACATAAACTAACTGTAAATGCATATAAATTTAGCAAAAAAAACCCTTTTTCCCATACTCAGCTAATACAATCCTTTTCCCCAAGGAACACCCAACAGCACACCTAAACAACCAGCCTGCTTCTTCCCCAAAAACTGCTCAAAAAGTGTATTTTATTCTTAACAACTGAGCTGTCTTCCTCAAAAATGCACAGAACTGCATGTTTGCACAATTATTTTTCTTGAGCCTCGTCTCCTACCACCTCAGCTACAGCACTCACTTAAAACACACTGAGTTCTGTTTGGAGAGTAACAGCACACAAACAGCAAGAACATTCCATAAGGTGCTTAGAAAGTCCCTGATTCATTGACTTCATTGCCATTAGAAACAGCATTTTTTTGTTAATTTTTAATATGCAGCTATAGAACACAAAGATCTTCTTTTTTGTCAGTAACCCATCAACAGAAGTGATCAACTGAAGTGATTATTCAGAGTTTTCAGCCCCCTGAAGGAGCTGCAGCCTGTGGGAAGTGCTGGGAGAAGTGTTGGGTCAATGCTTTCCTCTTGCAGGTCACTCCAACAGAGATCAGTGGATTCACTATAATTGAACAATATGGATCACAGCCACACAAAGAAAAGGCAAAATCAGCTTGAAAAGGATGAATCAATTATAATTATTTCCCCTAGACTGAACCCATTTCTGATCTATTAAAATATATTTGAAGAAACTTCTGAAGGAAGCTGAATCTTAGCACAAAACAAGAAAAATTGATGTGAAAAGTATGCAATTTTCAGAATTGCTGCAGACATAAAATCAGAACTCTGCAGTTAAAATTTAAATGCATTATTTTTAATATAATTATTGAATAAAAATATCTCTAATATGACTTTATACCATTCATGTTGATTAATTTATGACCTTTTTCTACATTTCATAATATAAACACGTTCAGAAAATCACCTTTGTGAGCCAGTGTAGGAACTTTTTTCCTGCCTTGGTAAAATTTAAATTAAATTTTTCAAGCAGATCAGGTGCATTATGTATAACATTGTCACTGAAGTTTGCTGGTTCACCACATCTTTTACACACCTGCACTAGCAGAAATTGTTTGTTTCATTTTAAGTCACAGCTGTATAGATCTGATTTTTGCATATAGAAGCAATTTCAAAATACAAAGCTTAGTTTTACCTAATATTCATTTGATAGTTTGATGAATTATGCATTTGAATGTCAAATGCCAATCCATTTCTTTTATAATCAAATCCATGTTTAAAAAATGTTATGGGTTATTTGCAAGGAATTAGAAAAGGAGTCTTCTGCTGTCATTCAACAGGAACCAATTTATTTCATTAAACAGAAATCCATATTTCCATCCCACTTTAAGTCTGAAAATGCAACTAAGCATATCAGTCCTCATTTCACTACGATCCTTTGATTTTAACACCCACTGATATTTGGAATATTTGGAACAAAACCACTCAAACTAAAGCAATGTCATTCACAGACTACATAAAGAGTTTTTCATGCAACTTCAGTACAAACATCCTTCATGATGGTGCTGAATCAACCCCTTCTCACCACATTTAAAAACCCAATGCCTGTCCATACCACACTCAGGATGGAGTGTCCACTTAGATCTGAAAAGAAATGGCAAAAATAATGTACATATTCATGCACAGAGATGACAGCAAAATACTTCAGGTTAAGTATGCCAAGTGCTGTTCATCTGTCATGCACCAGTTTGCAATCAGGCAGGTACAAATGTTGCACAAACACTGATTTATTCAGTGCCTATTTATAGAGGATACTAAATATGAAGTACCCACCTCTACAAATAAAATACATGTGTTGCATGATTTTAATATACAATGTACATAAGCTCTTTCTGACCCCAGGAGAAATTATTTCACCACAGAAATGCAAAAGCCAGATAAAGACAAGTGGTTTTAGCAATGTTTTATTAATTCACATAAATCACAGCTCACATTGTCCTATTGTTTGGGGTTTTTTTGGTAAGAATTTTCCAACTGAATACTCAGAATTCACTCAGGCCACAAGGATAACACTGACTCCTCTTATGATTCCCACTTCATCAGGCAACCCTTGCAGGGCTCACATTAAGCAGCTTGCTGACCAAAAAATACAAACAAGTGTGGAGGTGGTCCTTTAAAATTTCCTATAATAAGGTTATCTTCTTCCACACAGCTTGTTGTGTGCCAGATTTTACACAAAGAACAAAGCTTGACTGCTTTCTGTTCGAGATTTTTGCAGTTAGGGGCATATTTGGGGGGGTTGGGTGGGTTTTTTATGAAGTTTGGGGAGTGAGGGTTGATTTTTGTGTGGTTTCAAGGTGAGGTGGCTACTTATGGCTTCCATTTCAATGAAGCAAACAAACTACCTTTGAAATCTATGAATTGCCTATAAAGATCTTCCTTCTAAATTTTTCGTAGAAGATTGTGTCCATGCTTTATAAACTTTATTTCTTCCTTTCTGCTACATTTTCTGAAATTTGTTGGAAGTTATTTTAAATATTTCTCACTCAATTACTTTAATATTTCTCACTCCCTCCTCATGGAAGGGGGCCCATAATATTTTCTTTTTCACAGATTGTTATCCAACCACATTCCTTGTTTCTGTGGAGGTTCTGTGGAGACTGGGAGGAAAAAAAGGTTCAAAACCAAAAGTGCAGAATGCCAATATGATTTTACATTTCTCAGGCAGATAATTCTTCAAAAATAATTAAAATTTAATATTATTTTCTTTCGTTTGACCTCCTTTAGAACAGAATTGACAACTAACAATGCTAACAACTAACATATAACACTGGTGCTGAGTAGTGGGCTTGTTTTGCTTCAGCATTCTGAATATAGAGTTTTGTTTGGTGTGGGTACATGTTGAGGACTGAAAAGACTTGCTTGTCAAAATAAGGCTGAATTCTTTACTTTTTTGCTCCTTAAATGATTCTGAAGGCCAATGTGTAAAGCCTCAGGTATTTGATTGCCATCCTAATCAAAGCACACATATCTTACGAGAATGTGAGCCAACTGTAGTCTTGACATGAGTTAAAACATAATCATTCTTGCTCAAACTGTGCCTCTCTTATGTGCACATTTCATTTTCATACTTGTGGCTCCTACACTGGGTCAGGTAAAGACCAAGAGAGAAAGCAGTTCTTTCTGCTTAGTCACTACCCAAATATGTATCTCCACTGGTTCCCAAATCTCTTCACCCCTTTCCTACAGAACATCCATGCTGAGATTAAAGGCTACCTTGGAAAAAACCCAGTTGGAATTAAGCAACATTAAAAGCATCTTGGAGTACACACAAGTACTCCATTTCTTAAAATCTGAGAATTAATTCCAAAATGTGTTGCACTCCATACAAATCTTTAAATACCTAAAAATTCCTTACTACAGGAATGTGTATCAAAATGAAAGCCTGATTATCAAACTGGTGGTTGTGGGGCACTGAAGGGCACTGAAGAAATAGAAAAAAGTTGAATAAACCAAACATTCTTCCACCTCCTGTTCAGAATCCAGGAAAGAGGGGTTTCTGTCACAAAGGATGAAAGTGAAGTCAGAAAGCACAGCTCCACTCCTGGAGAGCAGGACTGTTCCAGCTGACCAGAAGGGAGCCCAGTCTGAGATCTGAGGATTCTCCACACTGCTTGGGGGGAACAACTGGGTGGTGACTGGGTCTGACTTTGTTTTATCACACTGACAGGTTTTGAGAAGTGTGTGTGTTATGCAGACTTCTGCACTGCTCTGCTCGAGAGCCAACTTTTTCAGAGTTAGAGATTGATTTTCAAGGAGTGACCCCAAGATATCAGAATTTCTAGAGAACAGAAATTTTACATTACTGGGTGTTGTTACAGAGGCATTATGTGTATTCACTGCATCTTATAGGATATAAAATACTGATGAAATGAGCCTGAAATTACATTTAAAAGGTGTATTATCAGCTGTCTTTGTTCCATAGATACTGTTATCTTTTGAGTCTACTGATAATTGCTTCTGACTTGAATAGACAGCATCATTGCTGATCGATGCTAGTTCTGACATGTCCTGATTTGGAAATAAACTTGAAAGAAACTTTTCAACAGAATGAAAATTGTGTTCATTCAGCTCTAGGCTGAGAAGGAATCACTGGAATAGAAGATTACATGTTGTAGAAGTGCTCTGCTATTCCATAAGGAGAGAAATTAATAAATTAATAGATACAAGTAGGAAGGTTTTATCATGAGCTTAAGAGACAGAGCAAAGGCACTTGAAGTTTAAAGAAAGTGAAAGCATACCTGTGAGGTAGGAAATAAACCTGATTCCTTTTTATGTAAAAACACTCTTGTGTAGCTCTCCTGTTGGGTTTTACCTGCTTTGAGGGATTTGCATAAAAATTTCATGTATGTGAATACAAACACTGTGTTACCAGTGGTTATTCCAGCCACAGAAAGCAAATCACAAACCTGCACTGACAGACACTGCAGCCAAGGTAATAAGGGTTTGACTCTTGCTGTTAAAAATCAGTGAGATCCCAGCACACTTCCCAGTCTAAACTGATGTCTGAAGTTGCAGATGGCAAGAAATAATAATAATAACAGTGATAATTATGTCAACTTCAGTAACACTAAAGCAAGATTTCGCTAGATTAGGTGAGGCTTAAGCTCAGTGCCTCAGGAGCACTCAAGACCCCAGACAAATATTATACTGCCCTTCATAAAAGTTTAACACAGTCATTCCAGAGTTGCAATTATCTGTACTGCAAGATTAACTGTGATTTTGGAATGCTCACACACTGCATGAACATCTCTGCAACAGAAAACCTCCTTAAAATGGGAAAAACAGAATTCTAAATGCACTGCACGTGAAATGCTTTGTGTTTTGCTTTATCAGCTATGTCAGTAGGGGATGAGTCAGATGTTTTAGAAATAGTCCACTCACAGCAGTAACAAAAGCTCTTTTCTGGTTTAGTTCCAGTTACTGATTCCAGTAACTTAAAAATGACACAAGAGACAGCAGAAATGAGAGGCACAAGTCTTTGGGCCTTTCATTGAAAAGTACACAAAACTTCTACCCAGACATGGAGAAGCTTTGTCATTTGTGGAAAGGGCTTGGCCTCACTATCAGGCCTCATTTTTTTCATCATTAAACTATTGATGTAATTTGTTTTCTGCTCAGACCCTCATGAATTTCCACTCTGTTGCTTCCTAGCAAGTCCCTCCCATCTTCCATTAGGGCATTTAACTCCACCTTTCCAGATACAGCACACAATTGTCCTTACTGTGGTTCTCATCTCATGATTTGAGACCATGTCACTGGGTTATCAAGGTTATTTTATACTCTCTCTGATTTTTCAGGAGATTCTTCCAACATAACAAAACTCAGTTCAAACTCTATCTCCAAATTTAATAAGTGTATTCTCTACTCCACCAGCCAAGTTTTTATTAAGACACTGAATAAGGTTGGAGCATCAAAGCCAGAAATGCAACATCATTAATTATCATGACCCTAGGCACTAAAAAATAAGCTAAAAGTTCCTAAATAAATAAATTTAGTAAAAAATACAAATTTTGAACTGAATAGTGTCCAGGAAGACACAGACAGGCTGACCAGACTTATAGGTAAGCACATTTTCTGACAATATCCTCACTGTTTAATGAGACCTGTTGCCTTTTAACCCTGAATTAAAGGGAATCCAGGAGCAGAGGTGCAGTCTCAGACTCCTCCTCCCAGCAGGGAGCTCCTGTGCCCTCACAGGGGATCCTCAGCACACTGAGAGCAGCCAGGAGCACACTGAACCTGCTCTGGGCTGCACCAGCACCACGTTTACCTGAGGCCTCACTCATTCCTACCCTCCCCAGGCAGCTGCCAGGTAACACAATTTTACACATCTGTGAGCTAATTCAGAGCCCCAGCACAGGAAAGCTGCCTTAGGGAACAGAACATTGTAACACTCCCAGCAGGTGCCGAGATTGGCATGGAAATGTTGCTACCTCCTTCTTTGGAGGAGAACTTCCCTGGAACATCACATTCTCCTGTGAATTTTGCTTGCCATTCCTTTTCTAAATCAGACCCCTTAAAAGGTAGAATATACAACCACAAAAGGAATATACAAATATTCCAGCCCAACAAAGTTGGTACCAATGACAAAGAACTAGAAAATTCTTCTGCAGACTCACTCACCTGTGAGGATGGGTTAGAATTCTAAGGGATTGGGTTTTTTTAACCCTACCCATCTTTGTTGCCCAATTCAGGCTGTTACTCATATGCTGCTGGCTATCAAACTTTAACAGGCTTCTCAGCATCGATGGAATTATGTCTTATTCTCTGCAGAATCAGATTTAATGAAGTTGCTCATTAAAAATAATGAGCTGCTTTAGTAATGAGCCCTGATGTACAGCTTTGGTCTGAGGAATATCTTATTTTCAATTGAAACATAATTAGATTCAATTGAGGTCCCCAAGTTGGGATATTAAAGGTAACCACAAAAATCACACAATTATGAAAACTGAATACTCTGAGACTTGCAAAGATTCCCTAATATCTATAATGTTGAAATATTGGTAAATATTAGTTAAAAGAAATTAATGCCAAAATTATTGCATAATAGTCCCTAATTGGTTACAGAATTAGTGTTACATGACTCAAGCCATTACATTTACACCCAACTGCCTGAGGACAATTGTTTACATGTTCACAGTTAATGGCTTGAAATTCAGCTCTGTTAAACTCAAATAGTTTCCACTGACACCAGCAGGAATTGAGGAAGCCTGGCACTGAAAATCCAGGCCATTAATTTATGCACAGAGTTAAAAATTTCTCTTGGTGCAAAGTACATACAGTTACAGGTGTTCCAGGTATTCCAGCCATGGGATGGAAGCAAATATCCAGCCCCAGGTGTCACTGGAGGGAGGAACACCAAAAGATGACGTGAAGAGCCAAGCCTGCAGCAGTGCCTTTGCACGAGGTCAAAAGCAGCACAGCCAACAAGTGACACTGATGCCCATCTGAGAGTCTTTAAATTGTGTTTGTCACCACCAGCCCTGGGAAGTCAAAATGAATTTTCTGAGCAGCAACAATATCTAACAGCACCAAAATTTTAAAAGAAATAGCCCAGGCTGTCAAGTTACAGCTTCTACTGACTTCCAGACACCTCCACTGACATCTCCTCTGGCGGGATCTCTGACTCTCTTCCCTCCCTTCAGCAGCTGCTCTGCTCACACAAGCACAGCCACCAATGCTGCCAAGAGCTTGAAGAGATCAGGGATGAACATGGCCTTAAAATGCTTAAATGTGGTCTCTGAACCTCACTATAAATATCTGTTTAATGTACAAGAAAATCAATTAGCACTCCCAGAGATAAAAAAAAAATAAAACCAAACCCCCAAAAAACCAGTAGGAAGGCAGAAGAGCTGGAATAGCTGCTTAAGACCATTTAAAACTTTATTCCCTTTCTCCCCTTGTTTGCAAATCCTCTTGTAATTGTTTTAAGCCTTTTAAAGTTAGCAACATATACAGTAGGCAAAGATGTAAGCACCCCTACATAATTTTGTAATTTTATAAGGGTATTTTTACTCTTTATGTGGTGGACTTTAATTATGACCTACAAAATGTACAGTAATAGAAAATGCAATTTTTTTCCCTTCTTAATCTTCATTTTTCAATCTTCTGCTTTTTAATCATTTGCTTCATTGACCACTTACTTGGTTAATTTCACTGAATTATTACTCTGAGCCACAGAATATTGTACTTTTATCGGTGAGCTTAGAAAGCTAGCTCATTATAGAACTTCAATAACTTTAAAATAGACTTTTGCTTTAGCCAGGAAACCTTATAAAAGTGTTCTACTACATTTACCATGGATTGGGTGGCAGGCCTTGCTTTTCTGTGGTAATTAAATTTTATTTTTTTTTAAATAAAAATCACTGTGTATTGTTACCATCACATACATCATTACAACATAGAATAAAAAAAAGCCTCTGATTTTTGGGTACACAAGATCACACTTTTAAAGGCTCTCCATGACTTTCATGTTTTCATGTGTCCTTTACTTTCATCTCAGGCTGTGCCTAGTGCAGCTGCAGCCCTGAGTACATCAGGTTATACACAGGCTCACCCAGCTCCCAGAAAAAGCAGTTTCAGAGCATTTCCAGGATGCCAGAGGGAGGGAATGTCACTGTCAGCTCTGCACAGGGGACAGGGCAAAGCAGGAGAGCAGTGGGAAGCAAAGAGCTTCCCTGGGAAAAGCAGATGCTAAACCATGGCAGTAAGGCAAGAAACCTTGGGCAGGTGGAAGAAAAATCAAGATCTGCAAGGAAAAAAGATCAAGTGAAAGACCTTGGAAGGAGGTAAGGATTGACAGGATTTCAGGAAGAGAGAGACAATTCTACCTTCCCTTGCAGAGCCTCAGGTGACAGAAGCAAGTGTTTACCCTACAGCTGGTAGAGAAAATGGGGGTCTGCAGGGAAAAGAAAACAAGGAAAAATTAACCAGAAGGTAAAAGCACCTCAAAGAACCATGGAGCAGCCTCGATGGGGCTTCCAGCTGCAGAGCAAGAGAGGAGGAGAACAAGAGTGTGCCAGGGACAGCATATGGGAGGAAATAAAAGCAACTTAAGCAACACTTAAAGAGATGCAGAATGTGGAGACTTCTTTGCTGTTCCCACCCTTAGCAGTGCAGAGGATTGCCAAGAGAACTGAAGGTAAAATGGGTTCCAGTCAGGATATTTGCTCTGGGTAGACTGGAAATGGTGTGCACAGAGGGCACAGCATCATCAGCCCAAGAGCTACACTTGTCCTTCAGCAAAGACACAAACCTGCCCAAGCAGCCTCTGCACTGCTCCCACAAATCCACTCACCTGTTCTACTGCAATAGCCCTAAACCAAATAAAGCAAACAACACAACTTACATAAGCACTAAACCACTACTAGGTAAATAACAACTTGCCAAGAAACAGACCAACAATCCTCACAGCTTCATTCCTCCCCGTAGATAAATTTTTTGCCACCTCTAAATAGCTGGATTCTCATTAAATATCCCTCTACAAGTGACCCAGAGCAACTTGCTCCCCCTCCAAATTCACCAAAAGTTGAGTTTCACTGGTTGTCCCCAATTCATCAGCTGCAATTCCTGTGTTTTCCACTGAGGTTTTACCAGATTATTTTTTTAATCAGTCATTAGATTTTGCTGTTACAAGTATGTGCAACTAATGATAACCAAATACAGAGACTCCAGAATTACTGCAGCTTGAAATGCCTGTGTGTTTATTACATTTTGAAGTTTATGTCATAATATACATGACATACTAGCTGGCTGTAATGAATAGTTATTAACAGAGAAAAATTGCACTAGGAGACCTTGCAAATCAGAGTTACAGTTAGCATTAAAATTAAATATTCCAAAAGTTATTGTTCAAATATACATAATATATTTCTCAGAAAAATATATTTTATTGTTAAAGAAAACTAGTTGGGTTTTAGTTTCATATTTAGCATTTCCTGGTCCAGAGAGCAGTGAAGTAGCTACAACTGTGTTTTATTTTAATGCTGCCTTTCCTTTTGGCAGACAAATTCCCCAGGCATTAGAAGACAGAAAGTACTAAAACCTCAGGTCATCTTCAAACAGAAAATAATAAAGGGGGAATTTAAGAGGTATAATAGACCAAGGCAAAGCAGGAGTTCAGACTTATGGCAGTACCACCAGGCAGCTCAATGCAGCACTGTGCTGTCCTCAGTTCAGGACCTGAAGCTGTAACTGGATTTTCTCACTATTACACTCAAGGTAATTATCCCACCTGCCCTCAGGATCCAGCAGCTCAGCCACAGCCTTGCTCTGCCTGCTTTCAGCTCCAAAGCTGGGTTGTTAACTAGCTCAGAAATCTATGGATGGCACTCCAAAGCACAGCATGGACCATTGCGCAAGCCCAAAGCTGGCAGCTTTTGAAAAGCAGCAGCCCTGGGCTGTTCCTGCCTCCAGCACCTCCAGTGAGTGCAGGCTCAGTGCAGCCAGTGCCACATTCTGACCCCAAAACTTGAGGCCACAGACACATTTCAGTTGAGAACCATCCAACATGAGCATCTCATGGCAATCTGACAAACTTCAGAGACAGAAATGTTTATAAATGGGCACACTGTAACTACACCACGCTGATTCAGGAGTTATTGTAACAGATTCATTTATTCCTGCCCAGTTTTACTAAAGAACACCATTCTCCATACAGGTACTGCCATGTCTAACCAGGCATCAAAATCAGTAATTCCATTAATAAAATTAGACCTAATTTCCAGTCATGTGATATTCTTGCACATCATCTATTTGGGGCATCTCTTTTATGTTGAAAAGAAAAACAGAAGTGCCCTATTAGACTTTTTTTTTCTCCAATTAAATTAGCACCTCACAAATGCAACTAATAAATCAATTAGGCAATATTATTAAAAGCATTTCAAACCAATAAAAATCAAACCCTGCATATTCTGATTTTTTGTGCATACATATTAAGAGAGAACTTTGTAAATTCATAAGATTCTACCCAGTGTAACCCTGCCAGTGCATTCCCAATATTTATTCTAAAGGCGGTATGTAAGAAAAGGGCTCTTTGTATAAAGGTAAAAGTATCAAAAATAGCTTTAGTTGAACCAGTGCAGTTCAACACAGGCTATCCACATTCTGGACCTGTTGTCTGTCCCTGCTGCTCCCATCCTGGAGGTATGAGGCCACAGCAGCAGGCTGCCCAGTCAGATTATTCTGTAACCCATTTAAATCTGATTTCCTTTTTAATTAATAATGAGAAGATGATAAAAATGTTCTTTGGTGTCTAATATAAAATTTATTTCTGAAAGCTTAATTTTCCAGTATTGTATTTCCTTTTTTTTTTCCCCCAATTCATTTAATGCTTTTTTCTAATTGAGCAAATTCAATTAAATTCTGATCACTGGGAGTTTATTAAGCCTTTTCTCTGCTGAATTGAAGAATACTTTTCTTTGAGATACTGATATAAAAGTAGACCTATATTGCAACAGCTCAGAGCACAAGTTAAATAACACCAGGACAAAATGCTTACCACACAGAAATAAATCCACAAGACCAAGCAGTTGGCACTGAGGGGCAACACTGAAGCCAAAATGTGCTTTTCAATAAATTCTACTACAATTATAGAGCAATACAGTCTGGGGTTGCTCTCAGCACAAAACAAGGCAACACAAGCACAATTATGCAGCAAACACCATAGAGATTTCTTCCAGAAGAAGGTGCCTCCTTGAAATTTGAAGAGATTAATTCAGGCTCTGCTGTGCCCATGGATATGGGCTGGTCAAATGCAGGGATTTTAATCACTGTTTTTCAAGGGTTCTATTTTCTTCCCAGTCTTGCACTCCACTCACAGTCTTTAAACTCCTTTCAGAGGCTTTCTGATTTGTGATGGTTTGGCCAGTTCACTAAATTTAAAAGTATTTTATCTACATTCTGTCTCTGTGAAAGGATCCCTGCCTCTTCCAAAGCTTCAATCATTTGGTTGGGCCCAGCTCTTCCAAGATTAACAAATATTTGCAAGTATTGATACTCACCAAGAGCTTCTGGGTTTACAAGTAAGCTTTGAAAAAGCACTCTGTAAACAGGGATCTCCCAAACAATTTTCCTTTTCTCCCAAACTGCTTTTGCATTTTCAAGACATTAGCAGAACATGTCTTACATCTGGAATCACATCTGGCTGGACCTGCACTCAGATCTTGGCTGCTACCAGAGAAATTTGGGATTAGAGAACTTGAGAGCACACTGATGCCCCAGGCAGGACTCCACCTTCCACAGCCCCACAACGTGCCACAGCATGAGAAAATCCATGTGCTGTCTGCCCCATGTTTCCATCCACTATCAGTCAAGAAAACTCCTTTCTTGCTGTGATCCTTAGTCCTAAGCCTATTTATCAGAGCCATAATGCTTGTTATTAGTGCTCAGCAATGAAATAACTCCTCACAGAAAAACAAAATCTAACAAAGAGAAGCAAAAAGTATTTCTTGTTTGACCTGGTGGCAAGAAAAATGAATCTGAAGCAATCTGTCTTTTTCTCTTGCCTCTAAAATAAGAAATAATAAAGTAATATTCTCCTGTGTCCCCAAGATTTCAAACTGTTTCATAAGGTGAAACAGCAAAAGATAACATATTTGTGGAGTTGTGATGAATTATATATTTGCAAAGGATAAATTGCACTAGTTGGCCAAACCAGAAGCATCTTCTGAATAATCATTTGTATTAACTACTTATGTATTGTTTATAAATGTATATACAACTCATTCTGAGAATTTTCACATAGCACTTTCTTCTCTTTCATACTCTTTTCCATCTGACATGCTGTAAAATTTGCCAGAAAATAACAACATTATCCAGAAATCCTTGCTAATAATGTTAAGCAGAGTTAACACCTGCAACTCTGACCTTCTGATAAGAGATAGGAAATAAAGAGATTACTCTGGTAATTTCCTTCATGATTTTATTTGGTAGGTTCTCAACACCTTTGCTCACATTATAGCAAGAATATGGGTTCAGGTATTGTTATAGCCTGAAAATAATTGAAGACCTAAATTTAAAAACTGCCAGCATTAGAAACAATGTCACAACTTATTAGAAAGTACTAAGTTAATCACAAACTACTTTCATATGTTTTTATTTTAATGAATCATGGCAGTGTAAAATGAATTGTAAAGAAATTAAACCGAAATGTGTAGGTGACTTATTCAAGCAACCTCACAGCTCCATGCCAATTGTGTGATTAAGGAAAAGCAATTAGAAGACCACACCTGAGAAGCAGGATCAGAAAACTCTGCCTTGAAGACAATTATGCACTAGGAAGCCACATCTGGAAAGCATTGTCAGGAAGCTTTCTTAATTAAATAAAATAAGTCTCCTAATAAATGTCAACAAGGGAGGAAGAAAATCACTGTGAAATCAGACAGAAATTCTTCCCAGAGACACAAGCCCAGACTCAATTCTGGTGGCTGTGGCTAAATGAGTGCACAAGCAAGTTCAGCCAGGGTGTCTTGGCTACACTTAATGCCAAATGTGAGAGCTCCATCTCTTCTCACCCACCTGGATCACCCACCCTTCCTTCCACACATTCAGCTGGACCACAGCTGAAACAGAGCTTGGGAAGGCAGAAGGTTCTCTTATTCACCTGGAGACCCTGCTCTGTTGAGTGATTTCAAAATACAGAAGAGGCAGAGGGTCTTTTCCCCCAAGGATTTAAACTCTGCATGAAGAAAAGCAGGACAAGACAGTGGTGCAAGAATTGTGTTTGCAATCAGCCAGAAATGTCAACTGTGACAGTCAGAGATGAAGAGCATTGATCAAAAGTAAATTACTTTGACACATTTAACACAGTCAAATCTCAAAAGTTAAGAAATGAGGAAAAAAAAAAGAGAAGAATTTGCAAATTCACTACATTCTTCTTGAAAACCACATTATCATACATGCAGTCATGCATTCCCAAATAGAGAGCACTACACACAGCTGCCTTAATCTTCAGTGGTAATTTAATAATAAGCTGTATTTGTTTTGTAGATGAGAAGGTAAACTAAGAATATTAACACTCTGAGCATGTATAATTAAATTAACAGTCAATTGACTGCATCTTTCCTATTCCCTTGGAAAAATGGTAGTGTTCAAGTGAGCTGAACAAAGTTGTGGTGTGTGTCTCTCCCCTTAAGATTCTCATTTCCTTCATTCTCTACAACACACTTCAATGCTTCCCAGCTTCTCAACTCTAACCTTGGACAGGGGCACCAGCCCTCCCCAGCAATGATGGGGAGAGCCACAAAAGGACCCATGACACTGTGAGCCTGTCTTCAGGTGGAAAACAGACAGATAATTTTCCAGTCTAAAGTAAAGTCACATGTGTGTTTCTGTTAGGCTGTCCTTGGTTTCTGGGAGAACACATTTCTACACCAACAACCACAAGCACTGTCCCAGCAGAGGAATTGGTAGAGCTGGGACACAGGGGAAGGTGCAGAAAATGCCTCCCCAAGACAAGAAAAGCTTTAGTTTGAGAATTTGTACTTTACCTCTCTTCTCCATCACATTATTTGACTCATTCCAGCTCACACAAGCTGCCTCAAGAAAGCTCACAGCTCTGCTCCAAAGTGCAAACTTTTCTTTGTGACTGGGAAATAAGAGAGTGCAAACTGACACTCCTGACATTTTTATTTATGCCTTTTGCATCTCCTTGACTTCATTTTTCAGCTGGAATATTAGTTATCAGCTTAAAATGAGTTGATAATGAATTCCAAAAACTGTACAACCAGACCCACTGCACTGCACTCTAAACTCCTGTTCCTCCTCAAATCACAAAGACTGACCTCAATGTTCAAGTGTCTTTGTGTGACCAATTACAAAATCTCTGACAGAAAAGCAGATGTGTTATATTCCAGTTTTCTTGCTTCTAAATAGCTTTCAAGTGTTTAGGCCACACACTGGTGTTGAATTTCAATGTGCTAAATTAAGCCATATATCAGGAAAGACAGATAACCTTAAATCATTAAAGTTCTCAGTTGAGATGCATAAAACATCAGGAAAAAAAAAACAAAAACAAAACCAAAACAACTCAGTAGGTCTGGGCAGAGAGCACAGAAAATGTAAGTCTTTTGCATAAAAATATTTTCTCAACTCAAGCAGGCAAGTGGTCTAAGAAGGCTGAACAGACCAAGTTGCACTCCCTTTCCTCCTACAGCCAGAGCACTCCCCCATCAGCTCAGGTCACATATTCCCCACCACCCCTTCCCCTGAGTGCCTTCTGAAACACATCTCCATCTACCTGCCAAAGGCAGTCCCACCTCTGGCACAGAGCAGGTGTCAGAGTGGGCTCAGTGTTTTCCCTGCAGGAGTAGGGGGCACTGAGTGAAGGATGCAGGAACACAGCCAGTCACCATCCCACCAGCCTGTGCTCAGGCAGACAGGGGGTCACATCAAACTGTAAAATAGGGATCCTCTGGGAAGTAAGCCTTTAAATGGAGCTTCAGTTGGGGAAATAGAAATTCAGGTCACCAATCAGTAGTCATTTGTGAGGACTTCACTGTTACACATTCCAGCTCTAGTTCCTACCTTATTTAGCATTAAAATATTCAGGTGAGCTCCAGTAGGGGAATAATGATTGGTACTCCTATACATATAGCTAGATATCTACCTTTTAAGTATCCTACTCAATAAGTTTCAGGGATCCACTCAAATTAGATTTGTATGAGATTTACTTGAACAAGGCTCTCAGCCCTTTAATCTCATCATAATAGATGGCAGATTTCAAGAGATTTGAAATGCATGGTAACATTTACAGTAAATCAAGTTTCCAGGGGCTGTGGAGACTGAAATATATGCTTTTAATTTACTCTGAAATGCGATGCTCTCTAGATTTCGTTTGAGCAATTTCTGACTTAGAAATCGACATCTTTCCATCTGCTTGCTTGTTTTAGAGAAAAATGATTAATTTGGGCTGGCTCGTTGCTGGTGGAGTGTTTGCAGAATTAAAATCCTGTCTCTGCCGTGGTGTGGAGTTGCACAGGCTGTTTGTACACCCTAGTGGGGGAAGGAGGCCAGCACATGGCACCCAGCAGGACCAGCAGCTCCTCCATCAATAAACAGAGTACTGACACTATGATGCAAAAATAACCACTGGGGCACACCTGCAACATCACATTTTAACATCCAAATTGTGGCAAACTGGTTTGTGTGGACTAGAAAAAGCAGCACCGAGGTCTGAGGACGGTAATGTTAATTTACATTTGAAAACATGCATAATTGTCATCCCTTAAATCCCTATTTCTTACACCTCTCCCAAAGGCTGCAGAAAACCTGCCCCTCAGTATGCAGAAAGCACAATCCTCCTGCTCTTATCACCACTACAGCCACTTCTTTCTTCAGCACTGCAGTTGGTTGTTTCATCTCCTCAGAATCCACACAACATGCGAACAACTCCTGTGAGTAAAATAATCCACCAGTACACTCCCCCTGAAAACAGAAGCCCTACATAATGGAATTCCTGCAAAAATATAAACTGATAGTAATGGAAATGTCAGCTGATCAGTCACTGAATTTCCACTCAAACAGAGTTCCAGCACATTTGTCTTTCCTCACAAAAGAAACACAAAGAGAGCTTCAAGTTAAACTCTTTTCCATACTTTTCCCTCAAAACACACAAAAACAAATTCTGCAATTGCAATTTCTCTGAGTTCATACACTACTCTATAAAGAACATAACAGAAGCTATGGGCTTTTATTCTCCTTTTCACCTAATTGTTGTAATTTTTAAACAAACTCAATAGGTACTTTATATTATCATAAGGTTAAAATTATCTCATTTAGTTTATTCAAACTGAAGTTTAATTAAATACTTGTACTAAGGTAATAATTGTTACATGATAACTGAGGGGTTTTTTTATAATTTCATGTTGGTATTACACCCTTAAGCTTCATCTGGTATCTCTAGTACAGATTATCACTGACTTTTTTCTCCTGTAATAGAAATAAATTTCAATTTACTGGAACATCACACCATAAGATAACTCCTTTTCAACACCTCAGTGCGGACTTTTCTGTTTCATCTATGCTTAAATTAAAAAAATAGAAGCAGCTTGAAAACCATGCCTGAGTTCTACCCCTGGACACAGTACCTGTGATGTCCATCAGTCTGTCTGTCCTTACCCCAACGTGTTGTGGACTCATGTGAGTCTCAACCAAATCTGGCAACAGATTTCCCACCTTTGGTAGGAAGGATCAGCAGAAATGCTACTGCTGAAGGTTCCCTCTTCACCACTGATGAGGGAATCAACACACACACTCATCCTCAGGGTCTGAAGTCCCAGGAGAACCAGCCCCTGTGGTGCCTCTGCTCATGGAAATAATCGCTCAGGGATCTCAGCACACGCCTGGGGACTGCCAGGCAAAAGTGATCACAAACAGTTATCCTCCTCATGGGCTTTCCTTGGCCACCTGTTGCTGAAAATTCTAAGCTTTTCCATGATACAAATCACTAACTGCTTGCAGTTGGATATTTTTAAGGCACAAATGTTTCCTTGCACGTCCTGAATGAAGATTTGCTGCATGGCAGAGGAGCTGCTGACCCAACCAGTTCCATTCCAGCTCTGTCCCACTGAACCACCACAGGTTAAACCTTCTTTCTTCACCTGCATAAAGCTTTCACATCAGGCAGCAGAACTGATGAGTGAAGATATTTCTTACGTTTCTAAATATCAGTCACTAAGAAAAGCATTTTAAAAATAATTTTCATGTACAAACTTCATTTCAGCCCTCATCTCCCCCCCGAAACATTGTACAGAATGGGTGGTCCTTTAAGCAAGAAGAATAATATCAAGGATAGGTGATTTTCTGGAATTTTTTTACAGCCAATCCTTAAGATAATCAAAGGGGAAATTGAGAAGAGGAAACATTCCCTCCCCTCATGTGGTTGGAAAATACAAAAAATGGGATTGGTTCATTTGGATTTGTTCCAAATATGCTTTTAAAAAACAAGCTGATAAATTAAAGAAAAAAAGTTATTACTTTTTAAGCTGCAGTTAAAGGTAGAAGTAGTTTTAAATTAATATCTATGTGGAAATGACAAGATAAATCCAAAGACACCGACAGCCCCTTCCCATTCACCATAACAAAACTGGTGGAGCTCCAACACAGCACTTCCTTCAGGCCTCACAAATTGATAAATTAATACACTTGCCCAATTATTTTTAATATTACAGAACATTGCCATATCTTATGTCAAAAGATAGCATTTGAAAATAAATACTTTTGTCCAAACTGAGTATTTTTTATCTGTTTTTTCTAATGGTCCTTAACACAGGAGAGGTGAACATCAACTCTTGTGAGTCTTGTCACAATTCCTTAGAACAGAACTTTTCCCTAAGCTGTACAAAAGCCAATCTGCTTATAATTTTAACAGGATTTATAACAAGAGGTAAACACTGGCAAAGCTGACTTCTGGTTTCAATAGAATAGAATAACCAACTGGCACAACATAAGTCTTTTCAGAAAGAAACTGAAAATTAGAAACATGGAACTTAAATAACAAAATCATAGATGACTGTCTAAACTAAGACAAAAATATTCATTTCATTCTTCCTGAATTAATCCTCTAACACTTCCTGACACATAGGATCAAAAATGAACCACTACATTTGGGTGCCTTTTATAAACACTAATCCTTTCCCTGATGGCTATGTAATAAAATCAGCTTTCTTAAATAACCCTGTTTCTCAATATCCCCCGTGGTTTTTTCTTCAGAATTTCATCACAACTTCATTTAGACAGGCACTTTTTCAAATCCATCCTATCCTTCACAGCCTACAAAAAGGTGCCCTCCCTCCATTGGCCTTGATCCACAGTAATATGTCGAAAATAGAGATCCATTTTTCTTGCCAGACAGGGTGGATGGTTATCTGAAGTGAAAAGTTCCATTTCCCAGCATCATTCATTGAAACTACTGCCTCATAATTATATGGAGTAGGAAGTAACCATTCATCAAATCCATAAAATATCCATTTATCATGGTGATTCTCTCCTCCATGAGAAACATGAGAACCAAAATGAATCAGCCAAACCAAACTCCATCACTTCAAAGTTTTTTAAAAAAATCAAAGGGATAAAATGCATTTTCTTCATAAGGCAGAGTGACTGAGGCACTATAAATGTTAAACTACTTTCTGTCATTATGGGAAGTTATTTTAATCTCATCCTTACAATTCAACTCAGTATAAATATAGTAGCAATTCAAAGTTATTAAAAGTTATCTTATTCAAGTGGAGGTAACAAGATTTTTCATTCTCACACAAACCAAGCAATTTAAAGTAACATTTAAAAGGGAAAACCTTGCATTCCACAAACAAACTCATCTAAATGGACCCTAATAACTGAAAATATATATATATATATACACAAATTTTAACTTTACCTAACCTAAAGCATCTCCTCAACACAAAATCATCATAAATGCATTAGTGGATTTGTCACTTCTGGCTGGCCTAAAATTAATTGATTCATACAATACATCTTAGAACAGCTAAAAAAAAAATAAAGTCAACACTTATTTCCAACTCTCTTGGTTCTCTGCTGTTGCCTATGGGGATGATGTCCAGAGAACACTTATCACCCTGTACAGGTCACAGCTATGGGGTAGGGCTGCCCTAAAGTTTCACCTTGGGCTGGGAATGCATTCCTGAAGGAATCCCACTGCCCCTTCTGGCTCCCCAAGCTGGGGCTGCAGCTCCAAGCAGACAGGCTGGCACATCCAGGCTGGCACATCCAGGCTGGCACATCCAGGCTGGCACACCCCAGGCTGTGGGTGGGTGCTCAGCCCTCAGCAGGGCACAGCCATGGCCCACAGAGGACATTCCATGTGCACCTCCCTCTTCCCACTGCAAAGACCTCCCCCCACCCAGCTGCATCCATGGTGTCCAGGATGGCACTGCCAGAGCCACCAGTGTCACCTGCCCCAGGGCTCATCTTGGACTGCATCTCCACTTCATCATTTCTAACCCTCTCCTAAAGCCTGCTGGCAAATTTACTGTCCAGCCACAAAAAGCCTCTTTAGAAACAGTACAAATCCATGCTCTGTACCTATATCCCTAGAGAACACCCTGGAGATAAGTCTATTACTGCCAGGAATGCAGCAACTAAATCAAAGTTCAACACACTATCACCTCCAATTTCACAAAGGCCTTTTCTTTTTAACCTAAGCCCTTCTCTCTGCCCTTTTTTTTTCAGTCTCTGGTTGTCCTTCATGTTTGCTGTGCATTAAATAATTCCCACTGGCCTCCACCCACGAATCCCTCAACCAAAAGGTAGGGCATTTACTGTCACTTTGTTGGATCTGAGTATCAGCAGGGCATGTGTTGTCTTATGTGCTACTTCAGTGTGGTGGTGATGCCCTGAACAGCACCCAGATGGACAAAGTTGGAGAAGAGAACAGTGATTTCAACCCTTTAACAGCTTGACTCAGTGTTAAAAATTCATTTGTGTATTGTTTGCTCTGACAGTGGATCTCAGACCCCTGAAATCTAAATGCCATCTTCCTCCTTACCCTCCCCTGCTCAGCAGAGGGCTTTGTAAGCAACTGAAAAGCCTCTCACTAATGGACATTTCAGGCAATAGTTTGTTATCAAAAAAGTAAAGTACTATTATGCATCTTTATCTGTCAGGACTGCTTGAAAAACTGAAATGAGAACTGCCATAGAGGGAGATGCAGCTGCAAGATCTGAGCACAGTGACATCTTTGCCAGCTGAAAAAAACTAAAAAATTATAATAACAGCAAAAATAGAAGCAGAATAATAATCCCATGAAGACTTTTCCCCAAAGTAAAACAATTCATCACATATTTAAACACATTTGATCACTTATTCAAGACAAATTATGAGAGTTTAAGCAAGAGAGTAGCAGGGTGAATTTCCCCTTACTTGAAAAGAACCCTGTAATGTCAATATTTAAAAGATGCTCTTTTTTCATACCTAAAGAACAACTATACACTTACAGCGTAAAATGGCTCACTTTACACTAAACAAGCATCTCAGAAGGAAGAAAGCAGTCTTCAAAGTACATTATGAATGCACTTTCACTTCACTGACTACTTGAAGCTGCAGGAATAAAAGATATCTTTAACTCCCAACCCACATGAATTTATTTTGCTGTAAATCCTCAAACACATAGAAGATAAGCAGCTCAGTATTGTACTTGCACACAGCACAAAAAGCTTTTTACAAAATGCTTTGTTTTACATGATTTTCCAACAGTAACAAGAGGAGAAACAAAAGATATGTGGCACCTTTTTGCCTCCTAGCTGAAGAAATGCAACAGGAAATACTCTAAAAATTTCCCAATTCCTAGCTGAGTTCATCTTTCCAGGTTCAGATACAAGAAGCAAACCCATTGGCATCCCTCTAGAAACTTAATACTCTTTGAAAGAGAAAAATGGTGTGCAAAACAAAATAAATACATAAAATATACTGTTACCATTAAAGTTGTTTGGGTTTTTATATATATATATATAAACATACAGACTCTTACTCTGTTATTCACATTGTTTCTGCAGCTTTGTCTCAGATGGCAGCAGAGCCAGGGCCCTGCTGCAGATCCAGGAGGATGTGACCACCCTCAAGCTGCTCTGAAATACACATTAGGATTGCCAGGAACCAGCATGAAAGGCCACAGATTTACACCACAACAGCCAGCTCTGAAGACTGCAGATTATTGAGCCAATAATCTGCAAAACTGGTTATTTACCTGAAGGAAAGTGCCATTTTTACAGCACTTTTTAGTTGGCCACTTACAGTCAATATATTTAGTCACAGTTTACCTGCTGTTCATGGTTGTCACACACAGTTAACAGTTAAAGTTATTGCTGCCCTGGCATTCCAGAGTAAGTGCAATAGGTCAAAAAAAACCAACCTCCTGGTCCAAGTCCAACCATCCAAGTCCAAAGGATTCTGGCTTAAATACTATTTTCACCTTCCTAGGTCAGGGAAGCACTGGACACTTACATGGGTTGGATATTTCTGCTTAGGAATTCACGCTCTGAGCACTAAAATGCAGAGTTTTACTGCCTTTAAATTGGAAAAAGTTGTTAAATTGTGGTAATTTTGAGTCAAACAAATGACACCTATTTCAGGAACATTTGGGCACATACTCTGCCTTGAATCAAAGAGCTCTGCTACGTTCAGTTAAGCTCTCTTAAACTGAATAATGCACAAGTTAAAGTGACTTACTGACCTGGAGCTTAAATGGTCACAAAACCTGAAGTAGCATGTCCTTAAGGATCTATGCATTCAGCTCATGGGAAGCTTTACATCTTTATAGAACAAGTTCTGCCTTCTAAACTCCACTACACTGAAAGCCTGCAATAACCTCCTTAGCACAGACTGAGCTACTTCAAACTTCATAAGGTACAGAGTACAGGAAAAATTTCTCTTAACTTTGTGCTCTGCAAAGCTTTGTACCTTCTTCTGCAGATTGTGTTTCATTTTGGAGCATTGTTCCCTACTCCCTTTGTCATTTTCTCCCTATTTTTCTATTTTAGACTAAAACAAAAGTCTTTAAAAAAAAAAAACTCACAAATCACTGTAGTCACAGTGCTTAATTCATAAACATTTTAAAGGCAGGCTTTAAACATTCTGATGGATTTTCCCAGTCATTTCAATGTTAATTGTACTGCTTTGTCCAAAATATAAGTTCTCCAGACCACAAAAGTAATTATTTTACTGCTACTGGATCTTCTTCTCACTTTCATTCCTCAATGTACAGGTGTGATTTTGAGCAGATGTGGCATTGGTGGCTTGGGCTTTCTTTTAAAGCACAAACAATAATAATTCATAGTTTCATGCAACCTCTGGGAGATGGGATCAGCTTTCCAAAGGCAAGTGTATAGTTCTTATAACAGGATTATTTGTACCTTTCTCTTGACAAAAATCCTGCTCACAACAGGCACCAGCTGAACACCCCATTGGGCCTGGTACAGCCCAGCCTGCTCAATTTCTATACAAAACATCCTCCAAAAAGAGATTTTCACTCCCAGATTTGTTCCACTGCAGATCTTGAGAAGTTCTGTTGTGCCCCAACCACACTGGTTTACTATTAGGAATCTTTTTCTTTTACCTGAAAGGCTTTTGTGTCACCAACATCAACTCAAGCTGACTCAGGCACAGCAGGAAAGTTTTGAGCCTGAACACAATGCACCATTAGAAGTTAATTTTGTTCAGGGCTGAGCAGGATCTGTTCTAGTCTGGTAAACAGCAATATAATTGCAGCCAAAGTTTACTTTTCATTTGAGAAGAGCTATGCAGTCATGGAAATATTCCATACAAACTATAATTAGATGATATTGTATAAGTCAAGCTACTGGTGGAATAATTTAGCAAAGCCCACAGTTTATATTTGAGCTTTATGTTTACTTATGACATTGTTTAATTAGCCATGAGGTATCAAGTCTATTATTGGCTCACAGTTTTCTACCCCCTAACAATTCTCTGTAGCCAGAAAAATACCAATGCATTTCCACTGAATAATAAAAACCCTGCAGCACTTTAACTGTGATGCATCTGTCTGATATTAATGAGACTACCACTGGAATATTGTTTTCCAGAAGAGTCATCCTACCTTTTATTAAGAGTTTCAAACAACTCAATCCTTGTAAATATTTATATAATATGCTAAGTGGAAGTGGAAATAGATTTTTTTCCAGTACAATGGACTTAATTACCATGATAAAGATGCAGCACATACCTGAACCATTCACTTACAAACTCAGTAAGAACCAAACATTCCAACAGGCAATTAATCAAAGTCATTCTGAATTAAGTCAAGGCAGTTTGTCTTATCGTTGGAGAGTCATTTAAATGTCTTACATGTGTGTGTCATAGTCATAGTAACTGATGGCAAGCATCTTCTAAATGTAAGTATTACTGTGCTTATGTATAATAAAATGTGCACATCACTGATTAGAATACAGACTAATATATGAAAAACAAAATAATTTGTGTAGGGAGACTGTGAAATTGAATTCATATCCAATCTGCTGAAAAAGAATTTCCATTTGAATCTAAACTCCAATTCACAATGCATAAACTATGGCTATTTATTACAGTGTTGTGTCATTTGTCACTTTTATAGAATACACTGCATTTTCCAGGCTATAAAATGCCTTAAAATTATGCAGCAATGATGTATGTTATCATTATTTTTCTTTGCCAATGTTTGGATTACATTCAGCAGCTCAAAACAGGGCTGATTTATAAACTGAATAAATAGCAACATCCTTCAACTGTGTGTGTGTGTCTATGAAAGCTTCATTTACTTCCTGATTCTAAATGCTACATTCAAAACAAATATTTGATCAAATTAAATTCAGAACATCTCTCTGCACTGGACTGATGGAAGTAACTGCAGAGGCTGCTGAAAGAGCACAACTTTCCAGCAAACCCCTCAACAGGAGAGCAAGTGCTGCCAGCAGCTGGCAACCAAATTTCACTTAGAGATTCTCATTGAGAAAGCAAAAAAACAGCCACCACTGGAAGTCTGTATAGCAGGCTCTGATCCTGACAGCTTCTAAATACAGAATTCCTAAAGAAAGCTATCCTTCAGTAGTAAATTTACAGTTCAGTCACTCAGAATATTTCTTTCCTTCAAAACTACCTTGATCTGATAACCTCAAACTCGTGAGATGCTTTTTGCTTCAAAATTATCCCAGAGGGTCACTTGAGGTTGTAGTAAGGATGAAAACAGTGAGGCTCTAGACACATGTGAAAAGTTTATTAGAAAAAACTGCTGCCTAAGGAGTTCAACTGAAAACTGTAAGGTCTAACAAATCCCCACAGAAGACTACAACCTCACAGAAAAAGTAACATAATTGATTTAATAGCACATTTCTCCCACCAGAGAAGTCATAACAAAGATACAAATACCAGCACACATTTGCTGCCCTCACTGACAGCTAAAACTGCTCAGTTTGGAGTGTTTTGGTGTTCAGGGTGGCTTTGGTAGCAAGTTACTCCTACAAACTCCACATCACCCCTCTGTGCTTGGGCAGCCTGGGATGCACCCTTAAATCACAGCCAGACCAATGCAACTATTGCATTCTATTCCCTGAAAACAAACTTGTTTTCATTTGGAATAGTACTTTGCACATCAAGAAAGCACAGTGTCAGCAAAAATACATAAGCTCATAAAGGAACCATTCTAACAGCAAAATTAATTTGATTGTCTTCAAATGCTACCAAGGATAATTACTAAATTATCCACCTTACTCAATTACAAGATTGAAAAAGGTGGAAGAAATATCCCATACAGATAAAGATGCTGAGGCCAAAAGCACTGGGTGCCTTCTGAGCAAGGGAAGATTAGCCCACAATTCTCTGGGGACATCTCATGCTAGACAGACTTCCCAGCATGGCTTTCTTAGAATAAAAATGTTTAGACAGGTTCAGAAAGGCACTCCAGAGGAAACATATGTTGTTCCTGGCTCTAATGGATGCTCTGGTAATTAACTTTCACAAAGACCACAGGCATATCATTAAATATTACATTCATCTTCAAACACTTGTTTCTAAATATATTTTTGTACATCAAGGTAAAAGAAGAATTAAAATTAATTGCAGCACTTAAAAGCTTGTTTCTCCAACTTGCTACTAGTTCAGCATTTCTATTTATGTGGCCATGCCCTTGTTTTGCTTTCTGCTTCCTTGTTGAAGTGAAACTTTTCACAGATTTCTAGGATGGGTGACAGATTTGTAGAGAGCCACCTGCATCTTCCTGAGTGCCAGGGGCAGATCTGAGCCACACAAGGACATCACCCCACAGGACACCACTTGCCACAGGTGACAGGAGGGTGCTAGGAACACTAGGAAGGGACTAAGAAAATCATGGGGGAAAGAGAAATAGAGTAGAAAAGTGAAATGAGGAAATACAGGCAAGAGTGGAGGAAAAGGAGGGGTGACAAGCTGGGATTTCCATGGCACAAAGATCTCCAAAGGAACAAAATCAGCAGTTGCAGTATCACTTCTCCTGGGGTAAAATCAATAATAAATCAGGACAAAAGCAGGGAACAGTATCTTCAGGTCTGGGATGCTCTGCATGAATCAGCTTCACAGTGCACTACAGTTACCCCAATATTTAATAATTTTAACTAAGTTTCCTCAACACCTCATTTTAAAAATCAACAACAAATAAAAAAAAAGCCCAGATAATTTTGCCAGTATTTGTCATAGCAATAAATTTCAGTCACTCTGTGCAAATTCTGGTCTATTCCTATGTAGATGATGAAATCCCATAGACCAAAGGTGACACACAAATATTTGTCATCAGGAATGCTATTTTATAACTCCAGCCACCAAATATATGTCACTTTCCTCTACTGCTTCTCCCCATGAACAGTTTGCTGACAACACCAACAGATTTTAGCAACAGTGAAAGCTATAATTTCTATACACAAGATTTCACCTGGAAGAGATCTGTGGCAACTACAGAAAGGTGAGTGAGTGGCATTGGAGGTGGAAAAAAACCAAAAGAGCACACATTGCAGGGAAGGGTTAACCCTCCATCCCATCTAAAATAGACAAAACATCTGAAAGGTGGGCCAAAAAAAGCCATTCTTTAAATAAAGGGCTCTGGGGTCATTCAAACCTCTGAGGAATTTTAGCAGCAGAGAAAATATTTCCAGTGAAGACAAGAGAGCAAAGTGTGTAACAATGAGATTGAGAAATGACAGGATATCACCAGAGAAGGAAATGTACAGCAAGAAGAGACATTAAGAAGGCAAAAAGGTCTTGGAAAACAGAGAAACTTTGATTTGTCAAACAGAAAAAGCCAACACACAGCACAAGACTACTGCCACAGCTTTAGACACCCATGGAAGCCTGGGATTATTGCTGATCACACACTAATAAAGGTACAGTTTTAACTGCAGAAAGCCTGGCTCTCTGACCCAAAATCCAGCCACATAAAGAAAGGAATGTCTCCTCCTGGAAGCCACAGCCTCATGACAGACACATCAAGTGTCAAAGGCAACACCTAGAATCCCATTTTTATGAAGAGCCTGTTGCTGGCACATGTAGAAGTTTTCTGCTCTACTGGTCTGGTGCTCTCCCAGCTCCATGGAGCTCCCTCTCAGTGCAGCCCCACACACAAAAGGAAAATTGAACATTTGGGGACATGTCCCTCACTACCCCACCTTCCAGGAGCACCAGGAATAGCTCCCAGTCTGATCTTTTTATGAACTTCAAGTTACTCTGCTGATCTCTGGGAAAGTTAATCTTCACTCTCTAACCTTCAAAAAGGACATGAGTGACAGTAATTTTCACACCACACATGGACATGGCTTGAAAGCTTTTTATGAGGCAGCAGGATGAATCTCCTAAGGAAATTTAAACAGCTGGGTGGTTTTTATTTACTCACAAATACTGAGACAAACCTGTCGTCCTCTCAGTTTTAGGAAATACAAAGACCCTTCAAAATAAATACACAAAGTGGTTCTGGTTTTGTAGCTAACAATTTGTGAAATTATTTTTCAGCATCATAGGCACTGATTTTCAGCAGCATTCAGAGTCAAGACACACTTATTAAATTACATGCATAAGCCATATTTTATAGCAAAAACAGGCTTGCATTCCAAAAGAATGATGTTTATACTGATGAAAATCTCATTAAAAACAAAAGCCACATGCAAAATGGAAAAGATGCTGATTTTCTTTATCTATTAGAAGTGGTGCTGATTGCTTTCAGAGCTGAGAAAAATGTTAGTTTCACGCAGCTAAAGGCAGCCTCCATAATCCATTTATCCCTCAGTGGAGTCGCAGTCTCTGCCTTCCAGCAGGCAGGAATTGCACTGTGCTGCCACCGGGAGGCACAGTCAGAGTTTACAGTTTGCAATTTCTGCTTTTATGTCAGAACAGTCTGTCTGAGTAATCTGACTAAAAGATATATTCAGCTTTGTTCCAGCAGAAGATATGAAAAAGTTATTCAGTGATTAAAAAATTCCTAAATTCTATCCACATAAAAATATGAAAGCAATCCACTGCCAGAGTACATTTCAGCTATTTCAAGTTGAAGTGTGAATTCAGTTTGACATGAAAGGGGCCACCCACAAAAATCTTTTTAAGATAATTTTTTTTTATGATGTCCTATAGGTGGCTAAAATCAAATACTTCATTAACCACTTCCAGTAGTGTGGAAAGAAATTTTCTTAGTAAAAATTACAATTATATTCTGTTAATTGGAGAGCAGAAGATGAATGATCATTTCATTAAAAGCAAGCGTGGAGTTTTTAATTGCAATTTTAATGCTGCAGGCTATAAATAGATCTGAATGCAATGGCAGAAGTGTTGCTGCTATAAATTATTTTGACTTCAATTATGCTTAAACCACTTAGAAAACAAACTATTACTTGATAAAGCAGCTTGGTACAGCTTTTACAAAGTTGCAGCCCCTTTAAATTAATTTTCAATTCAAGTCCTTTCCACAATGTGATAAAGAGGAGGAAAAAGACTTTAAAATGTTTGAATATGGAAGAATAACAAGAATCTGAACACTGTCAGGAATCTCTCACTTTGAGAGAACTGTGAGAGCTGTTTTTTGTGAAAGGGATCTATGATATTAAACATATGCAAGTACATTTTACTGGTATTATTATGGGAGATGAGGCTGCCAGTCCCAGCCATGTCCCCCTGGGTGTGCAGAGCCACCCCTGCAGTGAGGGCACAGGTAGAGCTGTCTCCAGAGCAAAGTGAAATTGCCATCAGGTGCTTCTGAGCCAACACCTGGGGCTGCCTTTAGCCCCTCAGGCACCTGAAGGAGAGGCCCCTACCCCTGAGCCCATGCCACACTCCACACAGCCAGAGCTTTGGGACTGGTGCTGCAGAGACCAAATCCAGTTTGGAGGGAGCCTGGAGAGAACAAGTGCCAGCCACCACTGCTGGTGCTGCCCCTTTTGTGCCCAGAGCCTGTGCCCAGGCTCATCCCAGGGTGTCCCTGCCACAGACAGGGTCAGGCTGCTCTTGGCCAGGTGCTTCCCCTTGCTCTGGGAGGTTTTGGGGCCCAAGAATGATGTCAGTGTAAAGCTGGAGGTGGTGGCAGGGGGCAGTGCCAGGCACGATGTGTGCAGTTTGGGGACTGAACACACACAGGGATGAGCTGCTCCAGTGGGGTGTGAGCTCCTCCTCCAAAATGCACACCCAAAAACAGACGTGCCCAGGGTCAGGGGCTGCTTCTTGTTCTGCTCTGCCTCGAGGCAGCAGGAGGATGTCTGAGGTGCACACAGGTGTGTCTGCTGGAGCACACAGGTTCACAGGGAACCCTGCCAGGAGCCTCACAGCACTTTCAGCTGTAACTCACACCTGGGGCTCCCTGGAGCTTTCAGAAACCTTGCCATAAAGATGTAATAATGCAGCATCCCAGACTAAAGTGAACTAATTCAGGAGTGTAAAATGTAGCTGTTAGATTTTATCACGTTATGAAATACCATTATGATTTAAATACCAGAAATATGAAACATAGCTTTCATGCAGAAAGGTGAGTGTGGGTACACAATCTGCTTCCTCTTAACTGAAACAGTGCACTCTGCATTTAGCTAAAGCAACTTCAAAAACTGCTTTGATAAATGCCATTAAGGAAATAGCTGGTTTAGGAGAGAGATAATCTAAACATGATCGAAATCAAGTGTGGTACCATTGCTGAACTGATAAGAAACCTGATAGCTAAAATACCACGTTTATATATTCCAGGAGAAAGTACTCCAAATCATCTTTTAAGTAGAATAACCAATTGCTATAAAACAGAAAAGCTGAAGAAAAAAATGTAATAGGTTATCAGTTGGGGGTCTCCCTGCATAGCAGGGAGCAAGTGATCTAGACCAGCATTTTCAAAGATTTATCTAAATAAATATGAAGAGAGACAGATTGGCAGCCATCTGCAATTTTCCACAACATCCGGACGAGTTAAGTGCTTAACTTCCATCACAGTCAGCAGGAGCTGGATGTTTAATGTATTTGGATGCTTTAGAAAATCACATTAGGCACCTAAATGTGTAAAGTGCATAAATATCTTTCACTTTACAGCCTTCAGTTTTCAAGTGCCTTGGTCCTGTACTTCTCAAATTGGAATAGGGGTGCTTGCCTAATTCACAGGGAACTGGAAAAAGCAATGAAGACTGTGAGGTGTTTGGGTCCTGCAGCAGTGGTGAATAAACGCCAGGAAGGACAGACTGAGGGCAGAAAGGTGACTGGATGTGAGAATGCTGTCAGTAACACATCACAGCACCACCACTGTGCAGCCCCAGCCAGAGAGAAACCAGAGTCCAGAAGGTAAATGAACATAAGGCTTTCAGCTTATTCCTATGAAATCATCAAGTGAAAATATCCACTCTGAAAAGTCCCCTCCTGTCCCTTTCCATGGAAATAAAGAAAATATAAATATTTCCATACCCTTCACACTGTGACCAATCTGTTGAGAATCCTTCCTCACACGTTCTACGGATTCAAGCTTTTTATCTTTTGCTTTAACATCTGTATAATTCTTTTCCAATCCAATAACGAGCTCTCCATCCCACGAACAGTAATAACCATCAGGGCCACCACCCACCCACACCTTCCTCTCAGGGTCCAAAAAGGCAACAAACAAAACTGTAACAAACTTCAATCTGAACATCAGGAAAATCATCCTGACTGAAGATTACAGTCCCAAGGGAAGAAGATACAGCTTCAATTAAATTTTCAGTAAAGTGCTTAATATTCCAATTACTGGTATATTATGGGGGGAAAAAATCTATTGAGAGAAAATAAAATCACATGCCTTGATAAGCTCAGTCTAGAACTAAGGAGAGGATAATGAGGAAACTAGAAATAAACATATTGTGGCAAACTTCCAGTCCATCAGGAGAAGGACTAGGGTTAGAGTCCTTTTCAGTTTCTAGATCCTGTAATTGTCATGACAAATATGCCTAAAACTTTATGTTGCCATGGTTAATCAAAGTATCTGAGATCAAACTAGCTTATGCACTTGAATTATCCAGTACTGTCTTAAGTATAAAATCAATCCAATCATTAATTCACAAAAAAATCAATCCTGCATAACTCCAGAGCAGGCAGGTATCCATTACACAGTAATTGTTACGCAGCTGCTATAAATGCTCAATAAAGAAAAATGACCTTGAAAGCCCATCAGACATGCTCCCACAATTAAAGCTCAGGTGTTGCACAACATTGAATTAAGCCTTCCCTTGGTAAGCTTTATTTTTTTTAAAGTGGAAATTCCATGAAGACTACAATAGAATTTTAGGGTGCTCCCTAAGTGATGCCTATCACAGGCCACCTCTGCTGACCCCAGAACTGTCCAGCAAAATATATCCTGCTTAGAATAGCTCAGGGGACTGCTGAACCCCAAACCCAGGGCCATCAGGTATGCTTGATGGTGGGGCTGCATAGTAACAGCTCACTGTTGGTGAGGAAATGAACCCACACAGTTTTATAGTTGAGCAATTTCAAAAATTCCACTGGATATCTGAAATTATTACAGTAGCAGCCATATGTGTTTTTAAAGACCTTGAAGCAAGCCTAAGAAAGCTGGCTATTGCTCCAGAAGAAAATTCCCCATTGTGATAAATCTACATGGGGATGCTTTAGCAAAATAACATTTTTCCTCCATGGTGTTTACTAGCTTGAACACACTTTCTCCCCATTTGGTTTCTTTCAGTGCTCTGCTTTCTTCCATAACTAGAGGAACATTTATGTTCATCTTTCCTCTCTGCTCCTGCCAGCAGCACTATATCAAAGGCAGGAAAGCACATCGTAAATAAATGCTATTATTGCTAGAACAGTGTGAAAAACACTTTCAGTTCAATGACCAAAAAAGATGAAAAATTAATTTCAGGTCATCCCAAACTGAACAAGGCCTCCTGGGCCAGCAGGTTTATTCCTCTAGAGCTTCTTGATTCTGCATTTTCAGCAAATTCTCTAAGTACACTCGTAATATTTATGTCAAGGCCATTAATGAATATATTAAACAAGTCCAAAGCACTCCAATTTTTTTCCTGACCCATTTATTATTGAGTAGAATGGCTCAGGTGGGAAAAGACCTTAAAGATCATCTTGTTCCAACTTCCCCTGCTGTGGACAGGGACACCTTCCACTACCTCAGGTTGCTCCAAGCCCCATCCAGCCTGGCCTTGGACACTTCCAGGGATGGAGCAGCCACAGCTTCTCTGGGAAACCTGGGCCAGGGCCTCATCACCCTCACAGGGAAGAATTTCTTTCTTTTACTCAATTTAAATCTACTCTCTTTCAGTTTAAAACCACATCACTTGCTCTGTCCTGATAAAAAGTCCAGATGTTGCCAGCTGGACTGGCCCACCAGCCCAGCCCTGGAAGCTGCATTCCAGACCTGGGAGCCAGAGGAACATTACAGGGGAGAGACTTCTAAATTCCTGCCATATCAATAGCACACACAGATCACTACAACTTAAGTTACATATGTATTTTGTTAGTTTTTTCATTCAGTGCAAGCTGGACTTGCAGTTTTTTCCCTCAGTCCACAGCATCAGGGCAGAGGATGAGCTGTCCCGAGCAATCTCTGGTCCTACACTCTCTGGCCAGTTCCTGCCCCAAAGCTGAGGAGAGGACAGTGTTTCTTGAGCATCTCCTTTCCTGGTCTGCCAAAAACAGTCTGAGGCACTCACCTGAGTACCAAGGATTTCCCAAATTCCTGAGATTTGTACCACTTTCCCCAGTGTGCTGTGCTGGCAGTGGGGGACTGTGGGGACCCTGAGGAAAGGTCAATTCTGCAGCAGCCCCACCCAGGACATCTCCGAGTCCCCTCAGGGAAAAAGTATTTGAAAAAAGACAAAACACTGCCCAGCAGTGAGGGAGGAGTGTGAACACCATCCCTGTAGGGCCGGGGCCAGGCTGGGGCAGCAGCTCCAGGTGCCTGGGTGGGTGTTCCCCTACAGCCCATAGAGGGGCTGCAGAGGAGCCCGCAGACCTCTGGGTCCTGGAGAGCTCCACCTGTCTGAGTGCTGCCCTGGTGTTTGTGAACAGGACCAGAGCAGCAAAGTGCAGCCCAAAGCTTTCCTCAGCTCTTACAGGAACCCTCTGATCTCCATGGGGAAAAGACATATATTCAGCTGCTATTCAAATGAGCTGATGAGCTGCCAATCGAGATTGAGCATCTGAATGCTGAATTTTCTTTCCTTGCTTCTGCTCTCTGTCCCCTCCTTGTCTCACAGGTCAAGTACAAGGGGGTAGGGGTCCTTGCTTCACTCACCCCATTAGGTTTTTGTTCTTGCACACAGACAGAACAGCCCATGAATCAGGCAAGACACAACTTATGGTGGTCATGAGAAAAAATATTAAAAAAAAAAATGTATTAACTCTCTTGTAATCACTAAACCTGCTTCATGACCTTAAAAGATGATGACTGTCAGAATAAAAAGGCTTGAGTGCACCTACTGTACACTAAAAGCCTGTATGTATCCCATAGGGAAATCAGCTCCCAGCCAATACCAGGCATTAACCCCCAAGGGAAGGGCCTCTCCTTCTGTACCACTGAATTTAATTTCTGTTACCATAATCAAGGTCACACAATCCTTCATAAGGGACATCTCAAGCCTTACTGACAATTCCTCTTAGCTTTGCATCTTCACCAACTCATAGCAGCATGTTCATATTCATACCTGTGCCAAGGCCCTTCATGAAAGCCTGAGGCACCACTGATCCCAAACCAGTCCATGGGAAGCTGCATCACAAACCCAGTGCTGCCTCTTGCTGTGTCCCCATGACCAGCAGCCCCTGGCTCCTGAGGCCCCCCATGCCCCAGGAGTTTCCAATGGCTTAGCTCACTGATTTATGGTTTTCAGCTGCAGTGGTTCCCAGTGGCTGCCCAGCTTATTGATGTGGTTTTACTGGGCACCTATAATGTTATCACTGCTGCTACAATATTGTTTACACTGACTTTGGTTAGGTCTTCCAGCAATGGGGAATTGAGCCCAGGCAGGAATTAAACTTGTTTTCCATTAACAAATGAAAAAAACATTTTCTTCCTTGAAAATACTGGATTCCGTTATTTAAACTGTCCAACTTTTCTCTGGCATTTGTTAATTCAGCTGGAAGTAAGGAATATTTTATGAATTTGTATCAAAGAAAATCTGTTCAACCGTTTTCTACACACTTTCCCTAAGCTCATTCTTTACAATCAGCTGAATTTTGGGTAAGATAAACACACATATGGTACACCAGCCTAGAGCTTCCTACAAAACTACACTGAAATTGTTGCAGGCTGTAGCTATACTACAGCACTACAGGGAAGCTTTGTCCTTTCTTGGCTCGTAACGAGCACCAATCATAAAAAACTTTGATTTTTTAAGCCTCAGAAATAAAGAGCAGCAAATAAATTTACTGGTATCTGGATTTGCAGAGAGTCAGGTGTCCTACAGCAGGACCCAAAACAGCAAACACCTGTGCCTGCCTGTCCTTCCCTGATTTATTCTATAGTTCAGAGTAAAATTCACATTGTATTATAAGTTACAGCACACAAACTCTTGAGAAAGAATACTAAGATGGAAGCTTTCACCTCCAGAACTAAAGCAAAAGTTAGTTTTCAGTTAATCTGATGTTCAATTCTGTTATCTTTTTATATGACCTACAACCAAAAAACAGACACCTTATCTCTTCAGCAGCCAGATAATCTTACTTAGGTTTATGAGAATTTTTTTCCAAGCTAGGAGCATTAAGTTTTTATATAATAAGCTGCCCATGTTATCTTCTTTACCATGGGCCTCTACAAGATACCACAAAGAACTGGATTTTTCCCATTGCATCTTAAACATATCAATATTAGTGACAGAAGTTTGGCTTAGCTACCAGAAGTTATATTCCTCTGTCACTGCATTTTTAAATGACACCCAGCCTCCACAATCTGCATTCGCAGAATTCTAAGCACATTTAAGCTTAAAATTATTTGCATAGTTGCATTTACATTGGTTATTTTTGTCCCACTTCTAGTGCAGTATCAAAAAACAAGGAATTTCACCCAAACAAGCCCTGAGTATCATAATAACAATCTCTGTCCTGCTTGCTCTGCACTATAACAGCTCTTACCTCAAGCAGGTCCACACTAAGAAAATTTTCCCAAGAAACTACAGAGGAAATCTTATAAGAAACTCTGGGACTACCTATACTGCATTTGCAGATTATTTTGCTTGAAAATTAAAAAGAAATGTAGAATTACTTTGGGAAAGTTACTGAAAGTCAAAAATGCTGAATCTGGTCTAACACACAGTGGTAGGAATCAAGTACTTTCACTGGTACCAGCTAAGACAAAACAGAGAATGACAAAACATGAAAACTGATTTAGAGCATTTGTTCTGTACCTGAGAAGATCCCCCATGCTCACTCAAGCAGGTCTAACCTAGGCAGCCAGAAGTATCCATAGATTTCCAAGGAATTTTCTGGTTCAGGGACAGTGATCACAGACCCTGAGGATTTTACACCAAATTATCCACCACGATAGCAAAGCTGCCCACAGGAGAAACTGCCCTGGTGAACAGAGCCCCAGGGAAATGGCAAAGCCCCCTTGGAACAAGGCTGTGCCCAAGGTCTGCCAGGTGAGCCTCATTAGCAAATTAAATTGCTAATGAGGAACGAGGCAGGGAGCAATCTCCTCATGGGCACTCCCTCCCTCATTAGGCACAGGGGAGACACTGGCTAATTAGTGCTAACACCTGAGTTGGTGTTAGCAGCCAGAAGGGAACTTGGGTTTACTCGTGTCCAAACAGCATGGAAGAGAAATATTTGTTGTCCTGGAGGAAGCACACACATATTCTTTGCAGACCAAAAGTAGTTTACATCTTGTTCGCCTGTTATCTGACAAATTAATTCATTTTTCAAGACATAGTCCAGTCTCCTAAACCTTAAGTCATAATTTTTCTGCCAACAATGACGGATCAGAGGTTTAACTAAAGATTTAAAAATAAGACAACTCTTACAGCCATACCACTCCATTTTCAGCCATGGGTATTATTTTTATGATTTGATCATGCATGAATTTGAACTATAATTTGTGGTCACCAGATCCTTTATAACTGCTTAATCAAAGCCTGGGCTCTGCAATGAAAATTAATCTGAATACACTAACCAAATTTAGCATGTTTGGTTTGGTTTGACCTTAATCTGCAATACTTACTCACAGTATAGCATAAAAGAGAAATGTTCTTTTTTCAACTATTAGAATATTCTGGAGCAAGTTAACCAGGGCATCCCTCTAAATTAACAGGTAGAAATTACTTAGGAACATGAAGAGTAATTAAGTGAAAATAAATCATAGAAGTTGAGAATGCTTTGCATTGGAGGGGATTCTGAACATCATCCATGGGCAGGGGCACCTTCCACTACCCCAGGGTGCTCCAAGCCCCATCCAGCCTTGAACATTTCCAGGGATGGGGCAGCCACAGCTTCTCTGGGTAACCTGTGTCATCACAGTGAAGCATTTCTTCGTTATGTCCAATCTAAACCTCCTTCAGTTTGAAGTTGTTCCTCCTTGTCCTATCTCTCCATGCCCTTGAAAAAAGTCCCTCTCCAGATTTCAATTACACAGTACAAA
>VZRX01018963.1:99965-110560 GCA_013398075.1 Notiomystis cincta | reverse complement strand
ACAAAAAAAAAAAATATTCAAGTTATATTTACACTAAGTTTTTCAATGCAATTCCAGAACTATTACTTGTTAAGAAAACACCGCATGAAGGTGCTAGTTACAATGTGGTGTAATGAATGAAAACATTTTTAGCACCTCTAAGTCTGTTTGCACAATTTCCCTGATTTTGTCAACAGAAAAGAAAAAAACCCTGCATTTTCATTAGAAGAAACCAGTTCCTTTTTTCCCAATCTACATGAAAGTGAATAGCAAACACATTCCCTTGTTGCCACAGTTACCAGATGACTAAGTTGTCCTTACAAACTTATTCCACAAAAATAAAGTAGTTATTCTTTCCCCCTTGAACTGCCTCTTTGATGTGTGTTCAAAGGTGGGTGAGCAGGTGGAAAGACTGTCAAATGCTCTTCCCTGCTCCTTCTTTTTCCAGGGCACTGAACTACAGACACATTTATAAAACAGAAAACCTTGTCCTGCATGGGCAGAAAGAAATGCCCCAGTTATGGGAGGAAAGCCCTTATCTTTCAAAGCATTATTTCCTAAACTAACACGTGTAAATCACCTCCCAGAATCACGAGGCACACCCAAACACATGAAAAAGAACTGGGCAGCAAAAGCAGAGGAGCACAGCTGCCATTACAGATTTAGAGTTTCATAAAAGGGCCAACACTGCCTGCAGAGAAGCCCACTTAGGCAATCTCTGGCCTGCTGAGACTCAAGCAGAGCCTGTTGCTCCTCTCAAAAAATATTGAGCATATTAATTCCATTGTTGGTGCTTCCCCTGGAGCTGTCAGCCAGAGTGAAGCTGCTTTTCTTTTTGTGGAAAATGTTGGCATTTCTAATGAAAAACAAATTCCCATGTGATTTCTGTTATTTTTTTCCAAACATTAACACAGTGTTCACACTCTATGGCAGGGAGAAGAGGAACCATCAAATTTGAAGGTGCTTCTCCAGGAAACATTCACCTGCTCTGATGTGCTGCCCAGGACCAGGTAGCCATAAACCCCACGGATTTTCCATATTTAAAAACTATGTGACTGCTACAGATGGAATCCAAGGTAAAACATGAAATTCAGCGAGTCCAACTTTCATCTGATTAAACCAGGGAAATCTTCACTGAGTTCAGGGACCCCAATTTACACCAAGAAGAGCACGTGTACTTTTAACATTTTTCAGTGCTTTTGTTTGCTTTTTTTTCCCTACTGCTTGCTGAATTTTAATCCCATTTCATGAGAACTTAAAATTCAATCACCCATAAGCAGGGAAGATGATAGTGATACACAAAAACCTTTGTGATTTTTGATCCCAATCTAGGTATAACTAAATTTGATGTAAAAAAACCCACATGCAACCAGTGAGTAATCCCAGAACCTCACAAGGTTTGGTTTATCCAGTTTTAATTACGAAGCTCCACGTGAGCAGATAAGGACAATGGTAGTGGATTAACTTGTTAGATAAATGCACAACTGTTGGGCTAATTACCATAATTTTAAAATACTAATGAATATTTAAAATTTTGGCACAGAGTTTAACGAGAAATTTTGCAAACAAGATGTCGGATACATCTGGAAATCAAAGTTCTAATTAGATCAAACTGTATTTTATTTTACTTCATTACCTACCTGTGCAGCTTTTCTTTCAGATGAAAATTTGTTCACCTACAAGAGGACGGAGTTGTCTCCACAATTTATCTTATACAGTCTATATCCCATCCTGCAGGCAGCTGCGCTTTTTTTATCAGAAGGGAAATACAGATTCTTTCCAGCAAGTGCAAAAAATATCACAGGTTTGTCTTCTGGATATTTCCATTACAGAAAAAAGATCATTTAACCTATGAGCAGAGGTAACTGGAGAACTTGGGGAAAAGAAATCCTTGCAAGGTCGTGTCTAAAACCTTAAAGTGCACTTTTGAGTTAGTGATAGCAGAGACTTTCACAGAGTTCTTTGGTGGGAGAGAGTGAGTTGCTTTCTTTAGCTTAACAGAATTTCCAGGAAATCCATATTCTGTTCTTGTTTTGTGCTGAGGCTTTATGTTTCTGCATAAGAAAGTTGAAAAACTCAAGTGTTTTCAGGCATTATCTGCATACTCAATCACTCTCATTTAATAGGCAACTGTTTCTCTTCAATATTTGTAAATGTTTTATTTGAAATCAGCTTATTTTAAGAAATATAATAATAAGCAAACAATCATGAGATGATACTAATTGTGGGTTTTTTTCACAAAATTGTTTAAATAAAATATTCCCACAGTTTCAAAGTGTTTTCCTCATATTTCATGAGCAAAGCAACACATTGAAGAGAAACCTTTCCCATTTGGACAAATGAATATTTTCCAATTACAAAGTCTTATTACAACTACTTTATCTGATTCTCAGCAGCACTAATTGCCACAGATTTTAATGGGACACAGTTAAAAGCAGTTCAAATTAGGTTATCAGCTTTCAGTGATATTTCTGAAATGGTTTTTCTGTTGCCATACAGAACTACCCAGGGTTTGCAGTATTCTGTCCTGCAGCCTTGGCCATATCACCTGCCATAAACCCATGCTCTGACAGGAAAGGCAGAGCAGCCACAGACACCTCTGAACACCAGACAGGTGTGTGACCAGCAGGCTCAGTCCCTGCCTCCAGACCTGCAGTGCACATTGTCAAAAACAGAACTGTGCTTTTCCTTCCCCACAGAGCAAACAAGATACTCATCTCAAAATGATGGGACAGTCCAAAACAGCTGCATTTGTGTTTGGGCACCCCTGGAAACCCTCAACTCTTGGTGGAATTTTAAAAAGCACAACAGTACTTTAAATGTATCCCACTGATTTTCAATAGAGGGTAAATCACATCTGTGATTTTTGGAGCTCCAGACAAATAGTTATTTTGACAACATTCTCCCTGTGCTATTAAAAAGCCAGTTTAAAAAAACCCATGGAGTTAATGCGTCATTGGAAACTAGAAATGTAGAATTTCACACTTGTTAGCAATAAACATTTACACTCCACTGACTCTCCGAAAATTTCATTCTCTTAATTTCTTTTTGATTTAAAATGACAGAAGAAACCTAAAAATATGATAGGAATACATTATGTGATCTACTCCTTTTACCCTTTTAAGGAAGAAATAAATGTTAGTACAAAGCTGACGCAGAGAAACGAAGAAAGCACGAAGAGTGACTGGGGACAGAAGTGAGCACACCCTCCCACAGTGGCAGCACCAAAGCAAGGTACTGATGCCAGAAAATGCTGCCACAGGCCCTGCCCACCAGCACAAGGAACAGCAGGAGTGACCCTTTGGGATTGCCTTCTGCATCGTGCTCCATCAATCACCTTTCAAGCCCCATTGCCACATCCAGTGGGACATTGCATGGCCCCAGCAGACACCCAGGGGGTGTAAAACTGCAGGGGGTTTTCACATTTTGCAGAGAATTGTTTGGAGTCTCCCCATAAGGAGGCTGAACTGGAAATGGCACCAGGGAACGGGGGCTGCCCGTGCCACAGCTCTGTGTTAGGCACTGAAACGACTCCTGTTCTTTCAGGGTCTCTGATGCTGCCTGTCCTCTCTCTCTTGGAAGAAACTGGGAGAGAACCCAAACCCTTTCCCAGCCGTTTGGGGCAAGGACACAGCTCTCCCTTAGCCCATCCAGCCAGGAGGAAAGGTCTGGGGAACTGCACGTTCCGATCCAGGCAGGGCACTGACATGTGGTGATCGTGGCCTGGGGATCTGAAGGCAAAACTCTGCAAAATTGAAATGAATGTCTCAGTCCTACCCCAGTGTCTCCAGAACTGGAGACAGACACTGCTGGCCCATTTAAGCAGCAGTTATCTGCACTTGCACTCTCCACAGCCTCTCCCAAGCAGTGTGCCTTTCATCTCCCCGTGTTTCTGAGATTACTGTGTGCTGACAGAAGTGTTTTGGAGTGATCTTGAAGTGCTTTTAACGGGTAACATGCGGAAATAAATAATTCAAGCTTTTCTCGAGTGTTTCTTTAGTGTCTCAGCTTACATACAGAGAGTGCTTTTATGGAGTGCTCACCTGTACAATGGGCTGTGCTCTCTGCTAAGTGTTTTGCCCAAATGGCTTTCGAATGCTCTTCTAACACAAAGATAGTAGACTTTTATATCCCTACTGTGATCACAGCCCTGCTAGGCCAGGGATCTAAACTACTAGACACAATTACTGCCATGGGTTTTAGCAAAAGCACACATGCTTTACCATTTAACATGCAATATTATGTGAGTTTTTAATAAACTGTGTCTAACAGGAATAGTACGTGAGAGTAAAAAAGAATGGAGGATTTTTGAAATGAGCAGGCCTGATTTAACTATAGCAAAAGAGACAGTAACATAATAAACATTAAAGACCTGAAATTACAGCTGCAAGCATATCCCACAGCGCCAACAGGTAAAGCCAAAGGGTGTTAAATTAGTCATATCTGCTGAGAATTATTTATAATAGAATTATGTATGATATGATATTGAGTGACTATGGTGCTTTCTGATTACCCCTCCCTTCTAACACATGATCCACATAAAAAGAAATACACATTTTTTCCTGAAAATGCTGGATATTCTGCTGCCAAGTTTTCTTTTAAAATACTCATTTTTTAACACTTGCACGTACACTCAGGATCAGGCGGTAAAAGCAAGTTACAGTTAACACATTCTGTGATGTTTTTCTGACATTTTCTGTAAAAAATACTCGTGACTAAAGATTTCAGTAGCTACTGATATACTTTATAATCCCTTAAAGTCTCACAGGATAGCAGTCCTAAAAAAAGCGTTTTAAACCTCTTTTTCTTTCTTCCTCTCTTTTTCTTTATAGCACAGCCTAGAAACCCAGCCCTTAGGAGAGAAGTCTGGCTGGTGGCATCAAAATTAAAGCTTTCACAGTGTATTACCGTGTCTTGGAGAGCACAGACTACCGAACAACTGAGATAAAATTAAACATCTTGGACCAGGGATGTTCAACAGTTTCACTTTAGATGACATACAGTACAGATACTATTTTTATCTCTGGGTTAACAGTCTGCTCTTGTAGCAAACTCCTTTGTTTCTGTGTCTCGCCAGCACATCCACGGTGGATGTTGGGGTGAAGCCTGTGGGCTAAAGCAGACCAGAATTTCAGCTGGCTGGTGTAGGGTCAGAGGAACAGGGCCAGGGCTCTGGGCATCACTGCTGGAGCTCACCAAACTGAGCATTTACACTCCCTCTGCACTGCAGCCTGACCCAGTTCACCAGACCTTCCACAAAGGTAATTAAACACATTTCAAAGCCTGCTGTCTGCAGGAGATGGGACTGGATGACCCTCCAAGCATCGCATTTATGACACTGCCTAAGGAAAAATCAGAATCATGTCAATATATGGTTTTGAAAAAGTGAAGACAGACAAAATAATGAAGACTGTAGAACATCTAAGTTGGGTGGTTTTACTCATCCCTTCTCAGAATATAAAAACAGTTGGCACAGATCAAAGAAGGCAGCAAATCATCCTCCCAGTACCAACAGTGCTGCTTTGTCCCAGCAAGGAACAGAAATGGCTGTATGGAAAAGGCCTTGCAAGAGAGGAAGACTGGCCAGCCTGCTGGGGAGGCCTGACAGCTTCCCTCAAAAGGCTGCAGCTGATTTTAATGGACCATACTGAAGCCTTCTTCCCTCTGCCTTGGAAGCATCAGTAGTTTATAAACTGCACCTTCTCTTTTCTCAGTGCAGTGCTGCTCTTGTCAACCCAAGACACATTCTTCTATTCAGCCTTCCTAAATTTCACTCAGAGATGTACTAAGTGTAACCTGGTGATAAGATTAGTGGTTAGAGTCTATTAAAGACTTCTTGAAAACAACCTTTTACTGAGCTAATGAGCTGCCAGTTCCACCTGTGTTTACCATTTACATATCCAAAAATCCTATTTGACTCTATGTTAGAATGTAGAGATTTATGTTTCCTTTTCCAGTAGATTCTGGCACAATATAAGAGCAAAGTAACAGATTAAAAATAAGAAACTAAATTGTACTGTATTGTTCATCCTTTGCAGGATGAAAGATTATTTGCAAATGGTAAGGTAGCTTGCACTTTTTGCTTTCACCAGAAGCAGCTGAAACCAGTAGCTAACTTATAGGCAGGATGATTTATAATACACTGTAGTGCCAGCCTGTCAGCTGACCCCTCTCGAAATAGTTTATCTACACCTGAGATTTGGCACCTCTTCTCCTGCTTTGTCTCACCTCAAAATGCTCAGAGACCACATTTTTCATGCTCTCCTGCTTTTGCTGCTGCTGACAGGAACAAAAGCTGCAGTGCCAGCCAGTTTTCATACATTTAGGTTCCAGAAGACGTGCTAATTTCTATAAGGTAGTGACTGACAAATGCAGACAGTAAAAATCTTGTGTGTTGGTAACCCTAGTTAGTTATCCTGAAACAAGTCTCTGGTGGCTCACAGTTATTTAAGGACTGCCCACCTGCTTTATTGTCTGTTTTATTTGTCTTTGGGCTTCAACTTGTAGCACTCAGGTGAGGAAATGGCTTGACTGGGGCAAACTGAGAGCCCAAAGAGACAGACCTGTCTGGGGAGCAAGATGGGGCTCAGCAGGGACATGGCACACATGGCAGGGAACGGTCCTCGAGTCTCTGGGTGGCAGCAGAATGCTTCTCCCTGCAAGCTCTCAAAGCATGGCCAAAGTTCTCAGAAAACCCTTTTTCACTAATAAGCTCTCTCTGTAGCTGTAGGTAGTCCCTCACTCCAAGCATAATTTTGATTTCTCAGCCAAGTGCCTGTGGAAGCCCAGATTTCTGTCCCAATGCAAGACCCCCAAAGGAAAGCACTAAAAATACCCATTTCTTGACATTTTTCAGTAATCCCATCCATCACTGTTTCTCCATTTTGCCTGGCAAGTGCAATAGGGATCTGACTATAATATCATTGTTGATCACATCCAAATAAGGAATATATGGGCACTTTTAATGATATTGTTCTGAAATTACTTTTATGCTATGCTATGTTCTTTGCATTTCAAAGCAAGGCATTCATATTTTAAGTAAAATTAGCACATGCTTTTCTAAGGCTTTCACCAAGGGCATTTCTTTAAGCCACTTACAGGCAGTTGCAGCTTTGACTGCAGATAAACATTTTTAACCAAGAGGATGAGTTACATTATTCACTTAGCTCAGTGCTGCTCTTTATCTGGCTCCTATTTTTGTGTCAGATCAACACTGAATGCCACAAGACAAAAGGAAGATAATCAGATTGTTGTTTTGCATTACTTGGCCTACATGATAATGCCATTCAAATGCATTTAGGAAACCTTTTTGTTTAGATGTATTACAAATCTGAAAATAAATTAGTGCTTACTTACAAGCTTCATAAATCACTTTCCTCTCTGNAAAAAAAAAAAAGAACAGTAACCTGAAAATTTAATATCCTGAGCTTTCCTTTCAGACATGAAATAATGAGTATGAGGGAACTCCTCCAAGTCCTCAAATTTTCATGTGGTTTACCAGAAAGCCATAAGCTGTCTTGGTCAAAACTCTCCCAAACCCACTGACAATTAACTTCTAGAAAGTTCAGAGTGAACTAAATTTCAGGCTTTGTTATGAAACACTGTTTTTAAAAAAGCACAAATGAGAACCCACAGAGCCTTAAGTTCATTTTGTATCAGACTGAATTAAAGCATCTCAGTAATTAAAGACAAGAAAGTTGTAATCACTGATGACAACCATCCACAGAGCAGCACGGGGGTGGCACTGGTGCCAGCCACCTCTCTTTCCCCAGCAGATCAGCCTGGGACAAAAACATGCAGTTTGGTGACCTGGATGCTAATTCCCCACAAATTCCTCATGGAAAGCTAATGCATTATTTGCATATATCCAAACACTGGAGGGATTTTTGTGCCTGCTGGTTGCATCTGCCTCCAGCTCAGCCTGTCTGTGCCACCTCAGGCATAAGCAGATATTCCAGGGCACAGTTTTGCAGTATCTGTTGATGCTTTAAACACAAGCATCTCTCTAATTAATAGCTTATTAAAGATTATGCATATGTTATTTTTAATCATTTTAAGAAATTTGCCTTCAGTGTTACCTCCCTGGACAGCTACTCAGTAGTGACACAGGACTGCTGAAAACATGTCCATTACAGCCACAGCTGCTTCCACACAAATTCTGCTGCCTTTGGAAATTTTTGCTACTTCTGAAATACTCTAGAATATTTCAACCATCTGCATTTCACTGCACTGATACAGTATTTGGCAGTGAAGGGGGTTGCCCCTTTTCCAGAACTAGAAATGTGAATTATCTTACCACAGAAGAGCAAACTCCAGATCCATGTACAGGTTGCTCATTTTTTTTAAATTTTCTTAGACTTTATTTAACTGTCAATTAACTAACTAATTTTCTGCACACCAAGAATTAGAGCCAAGACTCTTTAGCTGGCATCCAACAGAGGCAACGCATGGCTGCCCTGGGTGGGTTGCAGTGTGATGTGATGGGTTGGCTGAAGTTGACACAGTTGGAGCACCAGCAACTCCTCCTGACACAAACCTACTTGGGTCATGAATAGCCAGCTGAGAGGAAAACATTAAACCAATTTCATCCAATCCTGAGGCTAATTCCTCATTGGAAGCTGGAAATTATGTCACTTTTAGAAGATGAATTCTAAGTGTTGTTTCTTGCTTTTTAAGTCTCATGTTTCTGATGAAAACTAACCAAAAATATCTTCAGGGCTGCCATGGGATTGATTCTAAAGAAAACATCATTTTCATATCCAAGAAATATTCTCAGAAGGGATCCCATGAGGTGGCTGTGTTTGCAAAGACTCTAAGGCAGTAACATGAGTTTTAGAAGTCAGACTCTGACAGTCCCAGGAACAGGAAGGGAAATGTCATTCTATTAACAGTTTACAAAGCAGTACCATTTTTATGGTATTTTAAATTTGTTTTATATCTTTAATGTCAAAACTAGCACCCTCACACACTATATATTAGGTGTTTTATCACCATTTCTGGTCAAATAAACTTTAATTAGGTTGACTTTTTTTTTTAAAAAGGTATCTGACATTTTCCAATCTCCAAAGGGGTTTTTGCCTGCAACCTCTCTGCTCCTCTTTTGGAAAGGGCCACGAGCCTTTTGCTGTTCACCTGTTTAATCCTACAAACTGTAACAAACTAGGGGATGGAAAGAGAATTAATATTTATCTGTTTACTCCTAAAATGTCTTAACATCCCCCACTGCTTTAAATTGGAGGTGCTGGGGGGGGGCAGGCTGTGAAGTTTTACTTACAGAACCAGCTTTGATATTTCTTTTAGAACAAAAAGTTTAATTTTCACAGAATAAAATGCTGAATAATGTGACCCCAAAAACTTTTGCTTATTCATTGACCTGGAAGAAGGATAAAACATAATGTAAATATAAGCTGGAAGAGAAAACCACATGGGAGAAAAATAATTTCTTTTGAGCATAGATTCTAATCTATTCTAATAAGAATTTAAGGTATGAGTGATCTGTAAACTTTAAATTTTTGAAATTTAGCAGTGAGAAGCACATGTAGGAACAGTAATGAAATAAATGCTTGTCAGTCTATCCTGAGCTTAGACCTAGTCCTTACAGACTAGGAGACAATATCAAACCTTCCAGCTGAATCATATAATGTCTTTTAGATTCAAGTCAAATTCTGTTGTATTTAATTTCCTTTTACAAGACTATATATTCTTTGCCAAAATATTCTTCATTTGTTAGTTGTTCGTTGGTTTGGGTTTTTTTACCAAGAATTGGTTAAATCACTCTTAAATGTGATCTGGAACTATTCTGAAATTTTCTAAGGTCTTCACCTGGTTACCAAAATCAGCTGTTACGGAGCGTGAACTTTACTGCACAATCTGAATCTTTATCTCATTATTAGCAAGGGAAATTCGACCCCAGTTCAACACAAAAGCTTGCAGAAGGTTATGGTTGTGCAAAGCATGAGTACTTCTTAAAGTTTCATTTCTACTTTAGGGAAAAAAAAACCATTAAACTTTCTAAAAGTAAGATTAGGTGCAAAACATACAAGTGCCCTAAAAATATTTTCCATTGAAGTTTATCTGAAACTTTTACATACTCCATTTAAATATCTTTGAATCTAGACAAGTTGAGAAATGCTGCTTTTTCTTTGGACTTTCAGGGCCATCAGATGAGCCACACCAGCATTTTTTTCATTCAAATGTTCCGTGGAACAACACACATGGTAGAACCCAGAGGAACAGTATTTGGTCCCATACAGTGTAAAACCTTGCATATTAGTTTTAATTTTTTATGGGTTTTGGGCACATGCCCTGTCAGGAGAAGGCAGCCAGACCACATGCTGACTCTGAGTGTTTCATGGCATTAGCTATGCTGTTTGATACCACAGGCAACAACCCTGGTTCTGAAAAGGTTTCCATCCTCAGAGAAGATGGTCTTGCTATAAAATGCTACAGGTCCTGCTAGAAAATGTAGGGAAGTGTATCAATTAGGTATTTTTATATTGTTAGTTGATAGAGAATCTAATATTGTAATATCTGGGTAAAAATGTTGAAAAGGAGAAAGAAACAGGAAGGAGGGAGAGGGAACGAGAGGGAAGGAGAGGGAAGGAGAGGGAAGGAGA